>RCUC01130331.1:0-27627 GCA_003697995.1 Taxidea taxus jeffersonii
AAAGATTTTGTTTATTTGACATACAGAGATCACAAGTAGGCAGAGAGGCAGGCGGGGGCAGGGAGCAGGCTCCCCGCTGAGCAGAGAGCCCAATGCGGGGCTCGATCCCAGGACCCTGGGATCATTACCTGAGCCGAAAGTAGAGGCTTAACCAACTGACCCACCCAGACGCCCCTGAAAATACTTTTTGAAATGAGGATAGGTTATTAGCTTGTTGAAGTTTTTTTAAATTAACAGTTTTTGCTTATTTCCAGGTTGAACAGTTAACAAATCATTTGAAAGAAAAAACAGACAAGTGCAGTGAGCTTTTGCTGTCTAAAGAGCAGCTTCAAAGGGATATCCAAGAACGGAACGAAGAAATCGAGAAATTAGAATTCAGAGTAAGGGAACTGGAGCAAGCCTTACTCATTAGTGCAGACACTTTTCAAAAGGTGTGCCATTTTCTTTAGGTTAATTTTATTAAATGTTTTAGTGCCAATTACTCTTAGTTACATGAACATCAGTTCCTTTAAGTAAAAAATTACTGTTGGCTTTTTATTGATATTGTTACAAAATATAAATATACCTTTATGTCTTCAGTGACATCGTAACTGTGTCTGTTTATTCCTATCTCCAGATGTTACTTGCATACCTTGGTCCTGAGAAAGGAAGATTAGCTAAACCAGAAGAATTAATGATCCTTTTAACAGTCAGTAAGGTTGTAATTGTAAAATAATAGCCAAGTGAAAAAGCTGTGGACACCAGTTGAAACTGATGCTTTATCCCAGACTAAGGAATGAAGTTTATTCCCATTATACTGCAGAAAGGAATGAAAGAAGAAGAGCAGGATAAGGAAGGTTAGGAAGGGAGCAGTTCAGGGAATAGCCTCCGTTTTATCTGAGGAATGAATTTTAAGAATGTCACATATTCTTGTTTATATTAAAATGCATTGAAACCTAAGTATCTACAACTTTGATTAATTACTCCTGTAGATTATCAACTGTTAATTGGAGAAATGAAAGTGCTACTTCTCTAGTTAAAATGAATCATGACTTAATTTCTGAAGTTTTGAAAAAATTCTTATATATTTAAAGGTAGAGGACCAAAAGCTGTGTGGAGCTATAGAAGCTAAAGCAGAATTATCCCTAGAAGTACAGTTGCAGGCTGAGCGAGATGCCATAGATCGAAAGGAAAAAGAGGTAAGTGGTTTACCTTTAATGACAAAATGTGGTTTGAAGTAATTTTAAATGTTACTCGAGAATATCGTTTGTATAGAATGGAGTTTATAATCTAAAACCAAAGTTTAGATGATTTCTTAGCTCATTGCTTAACTTGACCTTGAAGACAATAAAGATTTGAACAAATATGCTGGTATGAGGAAGAGTGTTACAGGTAGAGGGGACAAATGTAAAGGCCTTGACACAGGAAGAAGTTTTAAAGACAAAAAGAAGGTAAATATGAACTGAGTGAAGAGGAGAGTAGAGAGAGAGTTGTGTTAGGATAAAAGGCAGTATCTCCCTATTTTTCTTACTTACCATGGGCTTTGAAGTATTGCTACTTTGCTCTAGGGTTTGGTTTTTTGTTTTGGGGGGTTTTTTTGTTTTGTTTTTGTTTTTGTTTTTTAAGTTACGTTGCCCTGGGAGGTTATTATAGTGCTATTTTACAATATACTAAACATGTTCTTAAAACAAAAGTTTCACAGTACAGTAATTATATAAAGTTTTCCTGTGTTTTTCTCCTGCCTCCCTTCTCAAAAAAAAAAGAAAATCCACTTTTAATACAGTACTAATTTGTAATTTTAATTTAAATTAAACTTATTTAAATCTTGGTCTGCTATTAGCTTTTCTAAGACATATTGTACTCTGCATTATCTAGCTATATCATATCATTTAAAATACTTAAGGTGTTTTAAATTACATTTTTATTTCCATATAATTTTCTCAAGATATTTAATATATTTCAACAAATATCTATTGAACTTAAAGAGTAAATGAATGTTAATAAGTCCTTTGGAAAATATAAGAATGATTTAGACATCAACCAAAGTCCAGCTCAGAAAACTTGTGGCTCAGAAAAAAGCCCTCTATCTAAGTGATGAATAGAAATGATCATCTCCATGAGAAGGTTTATTTTCTTCTCACTGTCATATTATACTGACTAATGTTTATCTAAAAGGTTCTTGATTATTTTGCTGTTTTGGTTTTTCTGCAACAGGCAGGCAACACTTATTTATCTGTAACCACTTTTATGTGTTTTGAAAAGAACATTTAAAATACTTTACAGTAATAGAGAAATTGTCTGCTCTCTAAAAAGATAGACTTTCAAAACTGAACCCTGAAACTTTACTAACTTTATATTTTAATTATCTTCTGAATTTATTATAACATTACTGACACTTAATATTTTTAGGTCAGTGTTTGATAGCAGTCTACCTTTTACTCAGAATCATAGCTGTTCAGAACTACAAGGAGGCCGGTCAGGCAGCTTCTGTCAACCAACTCGCAGTGTTTATAGACAAAGTAGAGCCAGGTGTGTTGAGTGAGTAAAGGGTTAAAATAATAGCTCATCTTAGTCTACCTAGTTTTTAATAACAGTGACAAGTACTCTGTCAGAACCCACTCAGCTGTGATTAAAGACTGAAAGAGAGGAGGAACATAGAATTAAAAGATAAATGTTTTAATGAAAATAACTTCTTAAGCATTCTCTCCTGCGCTATGCAAATGTTTTCAGATATCTGATGGAGTATCAACAGAAGATGTCTATGTCATTATATTTTTTCTACTATTCTCATAGCCTTAATCTGTGCACAACTTTTTTTTAAGTTTATCGTATGTTTAGAAATGCAAAATGAATTGAAAGAGAAGAAACTGTAAAGATAGGATGATAAGAAAAAGGAAATAATGTGGGGAAAATAGAAGGAAGAATTTCTTTAAGAAAAAGATGCCTTCAATAGGTTTTAACTCTGTAGAGCTAATGAAATCTAGCTCATAGATGGCAGTAATAAGTGATCGTAGTTAACTTTGTGGAGGTCTCTGCTAGAAAGTGGTATTTTAAAAGCCTAATGTCATTAATCTTTACAGTTTCCCTCAGGATAGGCTCTAGTGTTACCTCCATTTTACAGATGAGTAAACTGAGTCTTAAGAGAGTTTAAACAGCTTGTTCATAGTCACACAGTAGGTGGTTGAGCAAGCATTCCTCCTAGATTTCTCTGATTCTGGAGTCCTGTGATGCTGTACTGCTAAAGAATTGGGGAATATTTTGCCTTGTTGGTAAGAGGTATTAAAGACTATCACTCAACATTTGTTAAGACCGTAGTACATGTTGATTACCACTATCCAGTTGTAAAACTACCAAATTTCAAAGATCTAGTGTCTGTCTAAGAAGGCATGTACACATTTGAAAGAGATAAAAAAGATTTTAAAAGAAAACACAAATAGGGGTGCCTGTGTAGCTCAGTGGGTTAAAGCCTCTGCCTTCAGCTCAGGTCATGATCCCAGGGTCCTGGGATGGAGCCCCTCATCAGACTCTGCTCCACAGGGAGCCTGCTTCCTCCTCTCTCTGTCTGCCTCTCTGCCTACTTGTGATCTCTGTCTGTCAAATAAAATCTTTAAAAAAAAGAAAAAGAAAAGAAAACACAAATAGTTGCAAATTAATATAATCCAAACAGTATAGATAACATTTAGTAACTAAAGGAAATGGGATTAAAACAAATAGCCACCATTCTATTTTAAAACCCTAGTAATATTCTTGTAGTTTTGGTTGTTATAGACTCAGTAGCGTCTTTGGGAAATGAGGTCTCTGTTGTGATGACTCAGATTCAGCTTCTTAGAACAAAAATGTTAGTGTTTCAGGCCAGTGTTTCTCAGACTTTAGTGTGCACATGAATCCCCTGGGGATCTTATTAAAAAGAAGATTCAAATTCAGTAAGTCCGGTGTGGGGCTTTGGAGTCTATGCATCTCACATGATGCCAGTTCTGCTGCTCTAGGGATCACGTTTTGAATAGCAAGACTTCAGATCAAATTTAGAATTTGACCATAAACTCTTGTATCAAGAAAGTAAAACAAAACAAATAAATGAAAAAACAGATTCTTAAATACACAGAACAAACTGATGGTTGCCAGAGGGGAGGTTGGTTTTGGGGGGAGGATGAAGTAGGCAGAGAGGATTAAGAGGTACCCCAAAAATCAAATAGCATTTGAGGTAGAGCATCATTTTTTAACTTAAATGTCTACGGGTATATTAAAGTAATACCTTTCATCAAAAGTAGCTGTGAAAGATAAGGATAGGTATAAATACTACTGCATTAGATAACTTTGAAGAAGATAAAGTCACCGTAGTTTTAAGCAAACCACCTGATAATTATATATGAGCAACTATTAAATGTTTAAGGTGTATCTATCGAGTTTAATACCAGTGCACAGAAAATAAGTATGAGTTCCAGACATTAGTTATTATAAGCAGGATAAATGATAGTTAGGAATGTGAGGCTCTAAGAGCACCTGGGTGGCTCAGTCATTAAGCATCTGGCTCTTGATTTAGGCTCAGGTCACGATCTCAGGGTCACAGGATGGAGTCCCACGTTGCTGGGTTCCTCACTCAGCGAAGTGCTGGGGATTCTTCCTCTCCCTCTCCCTGTGCCCTTCCATGCCACTTGCTTGCTCACACTCTCTCAAATAAATAAAATCTTTAAAAAAAAGTATGTAAGGGTCCATAGGTAAACTTCTCACCACATACTAGTCTTATGATCTCAAGACAAGGTACTTTGTTCACAGTGACTCCCTCCTCATCTCCAAAATGGAATAATCCAAGTAAAGATCTCATAAGGTTGTTACAGAGTTTAAAAAATGATAGCTATAAAAAAGAAATGATAGCTATAAAGCGCCTTATGCAATACCTAACAACAAATTTTCTATAAATGATGGCTACTATTATTAGTATTAGTACTGTTTCTGTTAAGGGGCTTTGCCTTGTTAGTGCTAAGATACAATTCTGATTACAGGTCTGGGTGTAAGCAGCATATGGTTCCTTTCAAGTTCTAAGGAAATAAATGATTTATAGGCTGCCCTCTGAGCCAGCTACTACTGAATAATGTTGCTCCTGCATTCTAGGTTGCTATTAATGCAGCAATTTTGATCATTCATTAAATATTTATTAAGTAGCTAAAGTAGCTACAAAGCATTGAGCTAAACAACTATTCCTTAATCAGACCCAACTTTTAAAATATAATGGTAACTAGTTCTTAAAACTTGTCATTAGTTTCAGTCTCTATATAACCATTACAGAGTAATTGCTTTAACATTAACAGGAATCTGTGCTCAGAAAAGAGCTAAATTTCTATTGTCCTAATGTATAGGAGTTCTCTAATTTTATCCTAAAATGGTATTAATAACTTGCTGTTTAAGTTTCTGTATTTCAGACATAAGGATCTCACAGTCTTAGTGTCTACCTCTCCTTTCATCTACTTAAGCAAGGCACATGCAGCCAAACCTTTCATTAGGTTAAGTATTAGTATTGACTAATTTGAGCTAGTCTCACTTGATAGCTAAAACAACTGACTTAACTTTGCAGCTTTCTTGAACCTTTTGATAGCAGCTAAATTTAACATGAAACAAGATTTAAAATGTGGACTCTTTCCCTTCCTCCCATGACTTCTGCTTTGTCAGAAAATATTTTAGGTAAGAAATGGCCCCTTGAATCCTTCCTTCATCTGAAGTTCTTCTCTTTGCTTTAAGTGGAATGATTTAAGGGTGATCAGTTTGAAAATACCTAGAAACCACACAGTTAATACCTGGCTTAGAGAAACCCCTTTATTCTCATGGCTCGTACGTCTTAAGAATATATGTTTTATACACCTAATTCACTTTTAATTCTCTTTTCACAAAGATTTGTATAAACAGGTATTTTTTTTCTCTTCCCTTTTGATATTTTGGTATCAAAGATTACAAACTTAGAAGAACAATTAGAGCAGTTTAGAGAGGAACTGGAAAATAAGAATGAAGAAGTTCAGCAACTCCATATGCAGTTAGAAATACAGAAAAAGGAATCTACTACCCGCCTTCAAGAACTTGAACAAGAAATCAAATTATTTAAGGTAATTAATTAAGAAAAACTTTGTTCATAAATAATTCATAATTTTTGTCTTATCTTAGTATCAAGCACTTGCTGAGTCTAGCTGCTAAGTAATTCTTAACAGAGAAACATTCGCTGCAAGTGGGTTTACATGGAACTTATTTTCAACCCAGCATAACATTTGAATTCATCACAAATGAAAAAATTTTTAGAACTTTTATCAAAATATTTTAAGAATTATTGACTTAAAATTACTATATATGATTGCTGATTTTGTTTTATTTGTACATTTTGGTCACTTTATCTTTTGTAACACTTAATTGAAAGAGTATTCAGGAAATTACATGTAATGATCTATCCAACTGATTGGGGTTTTTTGTCCCTAGGATGAAATGGAGAAATTGGGATTTGCCATAAAGGAATCTGATGCTATTTCTACTCAGGACCAACATGGGTTGTTTGGAAAATTTGCTCAAATAATGCAGGAAAAAGACATAGAAATTGACCAATTAAATGAGCAAATTACAAAACTTCAGCATCAACTTAAAGTTACAACAGATAATAAGGTACACTAATTTAAAATTATTACATGAAATTAAGCTACAATTTTGAAGGGCAAATGCTGTTTTTCAGCTTCTCTTTGAGTATAAGAACTGAATAAACCTTAATCCTCTTTTACCCATTAATTTTATTTTATTAAGGCACATTGGCTTTGGGCACCTGGTTGGCTCAGTTGGTTAAACGCATGCCTTCAGCTCAGGTTATGATCCCACTGTCCTGGGATTGAGCCCTGCTCCTTCTCCCTCACTCTGTTCTTACGTGCTTGTGCATGTGTGCGTTCACATGCACTCGCTCTCTCACTCCCTCTCTGTCTCTCCCTCTCAGATAAATAAATAAAATCTTCAAAAAGACACATTGGCTTAACAAGCTATGTGTATTTTTTATTCCCTCTTAATATTGTCAAGGATTTTTTATGTTTTCCAGAGAATCTCTGGTGACTCAGATTTCATCATATCATTCTAACAAAATCTATTAAAAATTCTATTTGATATGAATTAAATAAGATAATAACACCATCTATTGACCATTTTTATTTTACTACTTCATTCTTTTCAGTTAGAATGTATCAGTATTGACTATTTATAGGAAATCAGCTACTAATGTTTTAATCACTTTATATTTAACAGAACTTTCTGAACAAAGTTAGAAGTAAGGTCCTTGTTTGATATGATGGGGACTCTTGGTTTATACCAAAATTAATCTAACATGTCTGAGAAGTGTATTATTTGTGTGAGATCAACCCTTTGAGATCCTGCCCTTAAAATAAAAAATAAAATTCCCAAAATGCAAATACATATTTATTATGTCTGTTATTTGTTTTCGTTAACAGGTTATTGAAGAAAAAAATGAACTGATAAGGGATCTTGAAACCCAGATAGAATGTTTGATGAGTGATCAAGAACGTGTGAAGAAAAGTAGGGAAGAAGAAATTGAGCAGCTCAATGACGTGATTGAAAAACTTCAACAGGAATTGGCAAATATTGAACAGAAGACATCAATGGATGCTAACCCTTTCCCAGAGGAAGCAGATAGTTTAAAACATCAGTTGGATATGGTAATAGCTGAAAAACTGGCTTTGGAACAGCAAGTAGAAACCACTAACGAAGAAATGGCTTTTACAAAAAATGTACTTGAAGAAACCAATTTAAAAATGAACGAGCTAACACAAGAATTATGCAGCTTAAAGAGAGAACGTGAAAATATGGAAAAAATCCAAAGTGTACCAGAGAAAAGCGTTAATATGGACATAGATGACCCGAGCAAAACCAAACCTGAACTGGAAGTTCACCTTACTGAGAATGCCTTTAAACCCCTAGAAAATCAGACTTACGTCATGTCTTTTGAAGAAAACAGAAGTTCCATAAGCAGTTTGGAAACAAAGGTACTACAACTTGAGGGCACTGTGAGTGCAAAGGACTTGGAACTCACCCAGTGTTACAAACTTATAAAGGACATGAAAGAGCAAGGCCAATCTGAAACAGAAATGCTTAAACGGAAGATTATAAACCTACAGAATATGCTTGAAGAAAAAGTTGCTGCTGCTCTTGTGAGTCAAGTCCAACTTGAGGCAGTTAAGGAATATGCAAAACTCTGTCAAGATGAACAAGCAGTTTCACCAGAACTTGAAAGAACAAATGTACAGAATTTAAATCCAGTAAGAGATAATGAGATGGACTCAGATGTATTAGCATTAACCTTGAGAATATCAGAATTAGAAAACCAGGTGGTTGAAATGAAGACTAGTTTGATTTTAGAAAAAAAACAGGTAGAAAATATGAAGAAAAATGCTTTGGAGAAAGAAAAGGAGCTACTAGAACTCAAGAAGTTATTGGAAGAGGAGAAAAACCAGGGAGGTAAAGAAAGGAAAAGAAGCCCTGAAGGAGATTTTGAAGTTTTCAAGGTTAGTTGTTTTTTATTTTTTTCACTTAAATGCCATAAGGAATTCTCTTTTTCTTTGTCCTTAAACTGATTACTAATTTACTAAATTAAATATGGTGTTCTTGGGGCGCCTGGGTGGCTCAGTGGGTTAAAGCCTCTGCCTTCAGCTTAGGTCATGATCCCAGGGTCTGGGATCGAGCCCCGCATCAGGCCCTCTTCTAAGCAGGGAGCCTGCTACCCTTTCTCTCTCTCTGCCTGCCTCTCTGCCTGCTTGTGGTCTCTGTCTGTCAAATAAATAAATAAAATCTTTAAAAAAAAAATATGATGAAAAGCTTTACAGAAAAGCTTTACACCTAGCAATTCATATATAGAGGGTTTTTATAAAAATACTACTTTTCTGTACAGTTAATTATTATCACTAAAATAATGGATACAGACTATATTGTGATCTCAAAATCATTTATTTCACTAGCATACTCATATTAAGTATAGCAGTCAGAATAAAGTTAGAGATGTTAAGATTAGCAAATGTCTTTTGGAACTTGAGTGGGGTTTTTTTCCTGTTCCATCTAACATGCATGTTATTTGAAATAATCGAAACATCAAAATATATTAGCATTCTAATATATCTAATATTAGCTTTTGAGATTTTATACCTGATAATAGGTTCTTCCCTTTCATAGAAACAATTTTTATCTTACTCTTTTAAGTCTACTTATGTAAAGATCTGAAATGGCCTTTATTTCTTAGCATAGGGCAGAGATAGTAGAAGGACTTTAATTTTCAAATTCACACTTTATTTATTTATAATTTTGAGTACTAAATGTACGGTCTTATATGAATACTAGGCAATTAACTAACACCAAGATTCTATAAATATATAATTTGTTTGACAAAGTATGATAATTCTTTCCATTTAATAGGCTTTTTTGGGGCGCCTGGGTGGCTCAGTGGGTTAAGCCTCTGCCTTAATAGGCTTTTTTGTCCTAGCTCCCTGGAAGTATAAATTATTATAGCCCTATTAAAATATTAACATGACTTTCTATGTATATAAAACATGTAATAAATATCTTAGTGAGACTTGGTATTTTTTGAAGACGGTGATATAAATATGAAAAGTGTTCTGGGGCACCTGGGTGGCTCAGTGGGTTAAGCCTCTGCCTTCAGCTCACATCATGATCTCAGGGTCCTGGGATCGAGTCCCAGTTGGGCTCTCTGCTCAGCAGGGAGTCTGCTTTCCCCAACTCTCTCTTTGCCTGCCTCTCTGCCTACTTGTGATCTCTCTCTGTCAAATAAATAAATAAAATATTTTATTAAAATGTGCCCTGAATGGTAATAATACTTTCACTGATAATTTATAAATATTTAGGATTATATACTAACATAATGTATCTTTGACTCCTAGAAAATAATTTTTTCTTTACTGTCTCAAGAACATAAAATTATAGTTCCTAAAAATGTTTTCCTATTTGTTGAAAGAACATGAATCATTTCTACACCTTTTTATCTGATAAGCAGTCATTCTGGAAAAAGCTTCATTAGAATACATAAGTGCTTTGAACTTGGCTGTATCTTTTGAAAATAAAGTGTTTTTAAATGTTTTCCACTGCAATTCAGGCAACTGCTGAGCCTATTGATACCAGTGAAGAAAGTGGATTTTGTTGTCAACTTGAGGCTCTTAGAGCTGAATCATCAGTTATCAAAGAAGAACTTGCCAATTACAAAGAGAAAGCAGAAAAGCTTCAGGAAGAGCTTTTGGTAAAATAAGTAACATACCTCCTATTTAACTTATTTTTATGTATCTTAATTTCATTTTGAAGTATATTCTCTTCTATAAAGATAAATCAAAAAGCTGGGAAAAAAAATATTTTGTGGCTTTGATGAAAAGTTACTATAAATTTCTTTACTAGCATGTTCTTGCTTGGTTTTCTTTGAATCTTTTATAGAAAGATGCTTTTAGTCTCTAGTCTGTTAATGAATGATGAGAAAGATATTAAAGAGAGCTCTATATCCCACGAATACCAAAAGAGGCTGATAAAATAATTTCACTTCTATGGTAACTGTGACTATACATACATACAAATATATATAGAATCTATGAGTGTTTCTGAAATATTTATCGTATTATCCTGAGGAAAATGAACATATTAATATGCATGAATAGTCTCTCCTCTCTACCCAAAATCCTACATTAAATATTTTTAATTGAATGTTCTACTGTTCTATTCATTATGTTTTAGGTAAAAGAGACAAATATGGCATCTCTTCAGAAAGATTTAAGCCAAGTTAGGAATCAGCTCACAGAAGCAAAAGAGAAATTATCCTCCTTCTTAGAAAAAGAAAAGACTGAGGTACAGGAAAACAGAAAAATCTGCATATTAGAACCACTTCCTACTAATGTGGATAAAAGTTTGGCATCCCAGGCGGAGGGGACCCTCAAGGTTAATAGCAGTCAGACTCCACAAGTTCTTGTTAGAAATGTAGGAATCCAAATTGATTTGCAGAGTGAGTGTTCATCAGAAGAAGTCACTGAAATAATCAATCAGTTTACTGAAAAAATTGAGCAGATGCAAGAACTACATGCTGCTGAAATTTTGGATATGGAATCCAGACATATTTCAGAAACTGAAACCTTAAAGAAAGAGCATTATCTTGCTGTTCAGTTGCTGACAGAGGAATGTGGTACCTTGAAGGCAGTGATACAGTGTCTGAGATCTAAAGAGGTATTTGGTTTTCATAATGTGCTTTTTCAACGCTGTGTGCTTCCCCCCCCCCCGATTCTTTGTTTTTTAAAAGATGTATTTATTTATTTATTTATTTATTTATGTATTGATTGATTGATTGATTGATTGATTTGACAGAGAGAGATCACAAATAGGCAGGGAGGCAGGCAGAGAGAGGAGGAAGCAGGCTCTCCGCAGAGCAGAGAGCCCGACGCGGGGCTCGATCCCAGGACGCTGGGATCATGACCTGAGCTGAAGGCAGAGGCTTTAACCCACTGAGTCACCCAGGCACCCCCAATTCTTTGTTTTTAACAGAAAAAGAAATCTGGGTAATCTCTTCCTTAGATAAAATTGCAGTTTTTAATCTTTCCATTGTATAGTCAGATAATAACTTTCCACAAAGTTCTTCTGCTAATTTGGAGCACCATATTATTCCTTAACTCATGAATGACTTCTTGTGGTAATATCGATTAGGAGAAAAAGTGAAGACTTTTAAACCATGGGTAGTTCCATTTATTGTAAAATGTGTGATTTAATTGAGTCTCTCATCTGTTTTTTGACAACACTATAAAAGAACACAACTATTTATTGGATCCTATTTTTATTTTATTAAAGCAAAAAATGTTATGTATTCTTCTGTGTTCTCTAATTAGGGATCCTCAGTTCCTGAATTAACACATTCTGATGCTTACCAAACTAGAGAAATATGTTCCAGTGGTACGTTATATACATTTCTGACATTTTTTTTAGTACTTACTTAAAAAGTATTTGTTTCTTTTTAATAGTCAGTGGTTGTTTTCTTTATTTTAGATTCTGGATCAGACTGGGGTCAGGGAATTTATCTTACACAAAGTCAGGGATTTGACACAGCATCAGAAGACCGAGGAGATGAAGGTGAAGGTTCAACAG
This sequence comes from Taxidea taxus jeffersonii, assembly GCA_003697995.1. Lineage (NCBI taxonomy): Eukaryota > Metazoa > Chordata > Mammalia > Carnivora > Mustelidae > Taxidea > Taxidea taxus. The sequence goes on from RCUC01130331.1 coordinate 12,121, forward strand.
ATTCATTTCCGAAGAAAATAAAGGTACTGAAAGACAGTCTTTTAGTGAAACTTAGTCTGTGTGGTTTCTATACTGAACATAGCAGTTTTTTAGAACTTATATTGTTCTCTGAAGAGAGAGTCGCAAAGCAAGAATGAATCTTTAGGATCCGTTTAGTGTAATTCCTGTATATTGCAGGTAATAAAGTATAATATATTTAATAATTATCTAAAGATTTTTAAAAATAGTTTTTATCCCCGGTATTTTTCAGTGCCAAAATTATTAAAGCATTCCCCAGGAGTAGAATTTATCTCTTACTTATTTCTTTTGGCCAGATTAATGGCTAATCATTAAATCCAAGAAGAGCATATCAGTTAAGTAGAAGGAATTTACAGGTGGGAGCTACATAAAGTCATAGACTTACATCCCCTCCATAAGAAAAAGTCAGTCAGTAGTGATAGCCTGGTGTTTTCTTCCTGCAGTGGCTCTTCCAAGTAGTCTAACTAGATAATGCCACCTTGCTTAAAATTTATGTTTCTTTGTATGTCTGTCTTTGAAGAAGTTGTCAGAATTCTGGCCTTTGGATTTTTATTTCTAGGGATTACTGAGAGCTGTCCATAATGAAGGCATGCAGGTGCTCTCCCTCACTGAGTCTCCCTATAGTGATGGAGAGGACCATTCTGTTCAGCAAGTATCAGAATCTTGGCTAGAAGAAAGAAGAGCTTATCTCAGTACAATCTCATCTCTTAAGGATTTAATTACCAAAATGCAAGTGCAGAGAGATGCCGAGGTACTCAATATTGTGCATCTTAATAGTTTTATATGACTTTTACTAATAATAAGGCATTTTACAGATTAATTTATTGTCTTTTATTATGTAATTACACATGAATTACTACGTATCATTTAAATGCCACAAGCCACACACTTGGAAGCAAATCAGTGCTTTACTTTTGGCCTCTACTATTTATTTTGGTTGATAGATAAGTATCATTTTTAGAGTTTTCTTAAAACATGCTTATTTGAAAACTGACTTTTGTTTTTATACTCTGCTAGGTTTATGATGGTTCCCAGTCTCATGAGGGCTCCCCAGATTGGCGAGGTGAACTTCTGCTTGCTCTTCAGCAAGTTTTCTTAAAGGAACGCAGTGTTTTACTAGCTGCATTTCAGACTGAGCTGACAGGTCTATGTACTAGAGATGCAGTTGGATTATTAAACTGTTTGGAACAGAGAATACAAGAACAGGTATTAAAATAAAACTGAAACAAAGAATGCTTTTTAATAGTAATAAGCAAGTGAATTATGGATTACTTTTGGAGAAGGTCTGAAAGTTAAAATTTTAGTATTACCTTAAATATTTATTAAATATTTTCTTAAATATTTACCTTAAATAAATATTTAAGGTAATAGTATTTAATTTATTAATTAATACTATTTAATACTATTTAATAAAAACTATTACCTTAAATATTTTATCTTATGTTAGAAACTAAGCAACACTGAAAATTAAGGAGCTGTTCATCCAACTTAGTTAGAAAAGAGCAACAGGATAAGCCCAAAGAAGGTAGAAGTAAGCTATGGTCAATTCTCGTTGTCTGCAGTATTTAGATTCTGTAAAGTTGCTGTGACTGCTGAGCTGTCGTTACTAGGGAAAATACAGCAGGTGGGTTACTGTGAGCCCCTGGTCATGACGTTTGTCAACCAACCAATATATAATTCTGTTTTGTATGGGTTTCTGTTTAAAGGTACCATATGTACTACGTATCACTGATTCATTAACGTTGAACTCATGGCCAAGAGCACAGTATAACTCATGCCTAAACGAAGCTTATCACATATATTCTCTGCATGAAATACAGTCGTCTTGTGATGAGTAACACTAGATCGTTCTTCATCTCTGTGCTTAGGGACCTTTTTAAATAGAAAAGTCACCAGTAAAGGAGTAGAAAAATGCAAAGAAAACAAAGCACTGAATAGATGGCACAAAGGATACGTGTTTGCAATCTGAGAGATGAAAGAAAACAGCAGAATGGTACCTAGTTCCACTTCAGCTGCACACACACACAGCTGGCACTTTAAATATTTGTCCCTCTTTGTGTGTTTACAAATTACTGTCAAAGCACCATAAGTATTGATTAGGGGTTACAGATAAATTTTAGTGAGTAGGCAGATTTGTAGATACTCAACTGTAATAAAGAAAAATGAAGTTAGGGGCACCTGGGTGGCTCGGTGGGTTAAAGCCTCTACCTTCAGCTCAGGTTATGATCCCAGGGTCCTTGGATTGAGCCCCGCATCGGGTTCTCTGCTCCCCATCGGTTTCTCTGCTCAGCAGGGAGCCTGCTTCCTCCTCTCTGCCTGCTTCTCTGCCTACTTGTGATCTACATCTGTCAAATAAATAAATAAAATCTTAAAAAAAAAAAAAGAAAAATGAAGTTAGTAAAATGCAGTATGTTGGTACAATAGAGAGGATAAAAACTTATAAAAGTTTCTTCTTTGAAAGGCTAGTAAGATAGAAACTTTCCTGGAGAACTGCTTAAGGAAAGAAGTAAAGCACATATTTATAAAGAAATGAAAATGGGATCATAACTAAAAATAGCTGAGATGTAAAATAACAATATATTTTGAATAATTTTATATCAATTCAAAAACTTGGGTGAAATGAACAGATTTATAGAAAAATAATCACTTCTTAGAACTCATACAGGAAGAAGTAGAAAAACCTGAAAAGACCTATTACTAGTTAAAAAAAAAAAATTGATAGTTAAAAAACTACTAACAACACCTACTGCCCAGATCTTCATTTTTAACTACATTCTCCATTAAAAGGAGCTAGAACTCCTTGGAGAAATGACTGATTCCTGGGCTGAAGCAGAGGGACATATAAGATGAACCGAGAATATCTTGTTTTGCTGACAAGGACTTGCTCAAAGAATGAAGGGGAGACTTAAAAAGATCACAGAAGCCAACTTGAAGGAGTTTCCAGTGTCCACATTTAGGACAAGTGGAACATCATACTAAATAATGATAGTGACAGATTATAAACCAAAGAGTAAAATAAGAACTCATGGATTCATACTAATATAAATAAATGGATAAAAAAATCTTTCTTAAAATAGAATGCCAGAGAGTGGATAGAAGAAATGATGAAGAAAGATCACACTTTATTAAACGTCATGGTAATAACTCAAGCAGTAATTATAGAGTGGAAAACTTTACAGATACCACCTTAACCAAGTGATCAGAATATCACCAGTAATAGGACAACCAGACATCATGTACTTCCTGATATGAAGTATACTACCTCACTTTTGTGCATAACTAAAATATACTCACAAGCATATATTAGACCAAAACAAATTGAGGCCACTATATATCTATCAGAATGGCCAATAAAAATTAGGGGAAATACCAAGTGCTGGTGAAGATGTAGAGAAATTGCATCACATACATTGTTGAATAGAATGTAAACTGGGAGAGTCACTCTGGAGAATGATCTCACAGTTTCTTATAAGGTTAAATATATGGATACTTACTGTATGACCTAGAAGTCATGTTCTCATAGGTGTTTATCAGAAATGAAAACTTTATCTCCATTAAGATCTATACGAGAACAGTCATAGCAATTTATTTTACTTGTAATACTCTAAAACTGGAAACAACCCAATGTCTTTTGATGAGTAAACAGATGAACAAATTAAAGCACATCCATACAATGAAATACTACTTAGCAATTAAAAAGGAATAGACTGGGACGCCTGGGTGGCTCAGTTGATTAAGCGGCTGCCTTCGTCTCAGGTCATGATCCCAGCGTCCTGGGGTCGAGTCCCACATCGGGCTCCTTGCTCGGCAGGGAGCCTGCTTCTCCCTCTGCCTCTGCCTGCCTCTCTGTCTGCCTGTGCTCGCTCGCTCTTTCTCTCTAATAAATAAATAAAATCTTTAAAAATAAATAAAATAAAATAGAAATTACTTAAAAAAAAAAAAAAGGACTAGACTATTGATACTCTAAACCTCTTATACAACATTTGAAATGCCAAAATTATAGTGATAGTGAACAGATCATTGGTTATCAGGGATTATGGCTGGGGAAAGGTTATGACTACGAAGGAGTTTCTTTGTGATGATGAAACAGTTCCATATCCTGATTATGGTGGTGGTGACTAAAACCTAGACATGTGACAAAATTTCAAAGTACTATATACACCAGGAGAGTGAATGACTATGTGTAAAAACTAATGAAATCTCAGTAAGCCTTGTGAATTAAATAGAATTGTACCAGTGTCTAAACCTAGTTTTGATAATGTACTATAGTTATGTTTGATGTGATCATCAGAGAATATTGGCTGAAGGGCACGTGGGAACTAATAAGTTTTATACATTAAATAATAGTATTGTGTAAATTAATTTCTACTTTTATAATTGTACTGTGGTTTGTAAGAGAATGTTCTTGTTTTTAGGAAATATATACCACAGTTTTTAGGGGTAAAGGAGCATCTGTCTGCCACTTATCTTCACACATTTTACTCATTTATTTATTTATTTGAGAGAGAGAGTATGAGCAGGGTGGGGGGGGTCTTCACACATTTTAGAAAAGAAAAATAATGATGTGTATATGTGTAGATACATACATACAGAGATATATATACTCAGAGAGAGTGATAAAACAAATGTAATTAACATTTAGAGAATTTGGATGAATGATACATGGGAATTCCTTGCACAATTTTTGGGGCTCTTCTGTAGGTGAAATTATGTCAAAATAACAAAAAAATAGTTCAAAAAAATTTACCCAAAAGAATTACACCAAGTTCAAATGGTTTTACAGGTGAAGTCAGCATACATTCAAGGAATAGCTAATTCCATTATTAAACATAGGCTTCCCATTGTTGGACAACTGGGGGAATGCCTTGCAGTTATGTTAAGAGTCTAATAATATAACCCTGTTACCAAAGTCAGACAAAGACGATACAAGAAAGAAAACCTATGGGCCTGTTTTATTCATGAACATAGATGCAGAATTCCTAAACAAAATGCCAAACCAAATCCTTGTATATTTTTTAGAGACACAGTCACGTTATGGTTACTCAGGAATGCAAAGGTAGCATGCCATTAAAAATAACTCATGTGACTCATTACTTTAATGAAGGTAAAATAAAAGAAAGTCTATGATCAGATGGCTTCGCTGGTGAATTCTACCAGATATTTAAAGAATAATACCAGTCCTATATGTTTATAAAAAAATTAAAAATTATAAAAAAATAATACCAGTCCTTCACAGACTCTTAAAATTAAGAAGAGAAGGGAACACTTTCCAACCCATTCTATGAAGCCAGTACTGCTCTACTTTTTTTTTTTTTTAAGATTTATTTATTTGGAAGAGAGAAAGCACATGTGAGCAGGGGGAAGAGCAGAGGTGAGAGAATCTCAAGCAGGCTCCATGCTGAGCTTGGAGCCCGACATGTGGCTCAGTCTCAGAACCCTGTGATTATGACCTGAACCAAAATCAAGAGTTGGACACTTAACTGACTGAGCCACCCAGGCCTCATTATTGCTGAATCTTAAACCACACAAAGACATCATAAGGAAAGGAAACTACTGACCAAATATCCAATGAGAATAAAACAACCACTGGAAAAATGAACAAATGATACAAATAGGTGCACAAAAAAGTATCCAATAAATGTTTGAAAAGATACTCAAAATGTACTGTCTACTTCATACTATGAAATACTATCTAACATTGAAAATGACTGTGAAATAGAGCTGTATGTGCCAACCCAGATGGTTCACCAACATGCAGTTCACTTAAATTCATTAAGTGAAAACAAATTACGCAAAGGTGAATACACCATATGATGCCATTTATATAAAGTTTTAAAACATGCAAAACAATACTGTATGCATGTATGTATATAATACAGTACACAGAGCACATGAAAATAACACCAGACTTAGAATTTGAGTATTTCTCAAGCAGGTGATACAGAGAAAATGTTCAGGGAGTTGTATAGAGGCAGCTTTAGCTGATAGGTGCTATCTCTTGGGCTGTATACATGAGTATTTATTATATTCTTCTTGTTTTGTTCTGTGTTTGAAAATTTTCAAAGTAAATTTGAAGATTAATAATTAAAAAGTAAATCCTAATGAATAGGAGGAGAAAATTAACATCTTTCCAGAATTTCAGCATGTGCGTTCCATTTATGTTTTTGGTTGTTGTTGTTGTTTTTTTCAGACTTCCTGATTGTTAGTATTATTGTCTTTAAAACTCTCTTCATTTGATTTTTTGCTTTGCATTATTATAGAGTATTGAATATCAAGCAGCTATGGAATGCATCCAAAAAGCAGACAGAAGGAGTTTGTTATCTGAAATTCAAGCACTGCATGCTCAAATGAATGGTAGGAAAATTACTCTGAAAAGAGAACAAGAGAATGATCAACCAAGCCAAGGTATGCTGTACGTTAGTCTCACATGATGGCAGCAAATAAGTGAACTATTCCACTCTGTTTTCCTTCTTTGTACTATTATTCATCTAAAACACATTTCCTTTTAGTCACATTTTCTTCTCATTCTCATTATATTGGAAATAATCTACATTAATGACTCTGGGAATTAAAGGATTGTCCAGTTGGTTTTTAAACAGATATATTTAAAACTTAAGATGAATAGGCATTGCTTTGATCGGGTTGTTTAAAAGTAGCCCATTAAGCTCATTATCTTTTTTTGTTTTGAAGTTCTTTGTGAAGATAACCACCTAAAAAAAAATGAAAGTAACTATTTCTTTTTAAATCTTTTTTATTCTAAACTAAAGTATACATATAGGAAAGTGCAAATGCAAAAATATACAGGATAACCTCTTTAAATGAATGTCTGTGGAACTTTACCTATGTCAAGTACCTCAGAAGCTCCTTCCCAAACACACTCCACTATGGTAATCTAGAGGGAACCATTATCCTGATTATTCTTTAGTTTTACTACGTATTTATGTATTCCTAAACCATGTAAGTTTGAAGTTTTCCTGCTTTTGAACTTTATTATTCTGTATGTATTTGTATCTGCTTCTTTTACCTCTATAATACTTTTCTAAATTACTGCATTTATCTCCAGTTCATTTGCTTTTGTTACTGTACAGAATTCTTACAATTTATATATCCATTCTGTGGTTGACTGTTTGGGTTATTTCTGTTTTTTAGCTGTTAAAACCAGTGCTATTTTGCACTTATGGATATCTTATGGATATGCAGTGGATTATTACTGTGATTTTAATTGTGTAATTTTAATGTAATTTCTCTAATTACTGAAGTGGTTTCATTCATCATATCATATTGGCTAGCTGGATTTTTGCCTTTATGGTATGCTCATTCATGTATTTTCCCCATTTTTTGATAGGGTTGTCCGTTATAATAAATTGAGCTGTGGATGGAAATCAGTAGGGATTAAAATACAATCTAGGGACGCCTGGGTGGCTCACTTGGTTAAGCCACTGCCTTCGGCTCAGGTCATGATCCCAGCGTCCTGGGATCGAGTCCCACATCGGGCTCCTTGCTCAGCAGGGAGCCTGCTTCTCTCTCTGCCTCTGCCTGCCTTTCTGTCTGCCTGTGCTCACTCTCTCTGACAAATAAATTAAAAAAAAAAATCTTAAAATGCAATCTAATTTTTACCAGATCTAGTGAAGAGACATTTTAGTCTTCAGTGTTGTTTGATATAATGGCAGAAATACTTATGCTTTTATAAATTTTGAAAGTTATACTGTAGTCTCATATTTGTCATTGAACAACTAAAAATTTTACAGATCTTAAAATATCTCAGAGAAAACAGGTGTAATGAGGTCATATATATCTTATATTTAGACATAAGATTAATTGAAGATTATTTTTAGAGACTTGATTAATATTATTTTACTTTGTTATTATTTAAGTTAAATAGAACCCCATTGAAAATATAGGCTCGTATTTTTATTTGTAGGTCCTTAGCTTCTTCTAAGAAATAGTTTTAAAAGCTTACATTAATGGGTGCCCGAGGGGCGCAGTGTGTTGTGTGTTCAACTCTTGGTTTCATTACAAGTCATGAACTCAGGGTCCTAAGATGGAGTCCGTGCTCGGCACAGTCTGCTTGGGATTCTCTCTACTTCTCCCTCTGCGCCTCATGCTTGTGCTCTTTCTCTCAAATAAACAAATCTTTAAAAAGAAAAAAAGCCTAAACTAACATGATTATCTTCTAAGGCCGGTGTTATTCCTATCTCCTAAAATCAGTGAATTGTAATATAAAGTGATGAACTTTGATAAAATTTTTTTAATTGAAAATACATTCAAGGTAGAACAGAGAAACAAAAGAATAAAGAGTAGAGTAAAACAAAAGTATAGAGTAAACAAGTAAATGAGTAAAAACAAGTAAAAGAGTAAAAAAAGTAAACAAAAGAATAGAGTACCCCCTTAGAATCTCCTGAATCCTACTGGTAATCCAACTCTTAACACCTAGGTAAATATATTTATCTGCAGACCTTTATTAATGCCGTATGTGTACAAGTTTATATTTTTTGCAAAAGCAGGCTCCTGGTGCATATTTCTTAACATTTTTTTCATTTATTTTACTTAGGGATTTAAATATTTTCATTTGTTTTCATTGTAACAGACTTGTAGCAGGGGTTTTTTTGGTGTTTAAAGAACAAACTGTGATCCAATCTTCTATGACAGTAAAGTTCCTAGGGACTATCTGCAAAGGGGTGCTAAACAAAACCAGCAAGCCGTGCTCAGCACTGTAGTCATGGTTACATACCAAACTCCTGCAAGTGCTTTGTGTGGCTCTCAATAATTATTGGCATTTTTAGTGTGAGCTATTGAAATTCTACTTAAGCAAATACACACTTCTGTGTATAGTATTTGTGAACACCTGACGTTTCTTTTATTTCATGTCTTACATTGATTAATATTTTTGTTAAGCTGTTATCATTCTTGTGTATTTGTAGTTCTGAAATCTTGGCCATTAGCCCTATGAGGAAAATATTCATGATACGTATTTTTATAAATTGGCAACTTTGACTGTAATCTTTTCACATTTGCTTTGCAGTTATCTCCTAAATCAACAATCAGTTCTCATCAATGAAACAGTTATAAACCAAATATGGGTTGTAAGATTGTAATTTAAGTATTAATAATTTTCCATTTAGAGCTCCTGGAGTATAATATACAGCAGAAGCAGTCTCAGATGCTGGAGATGCAAGTGGAGCTCAGCAGTGTGAAGGACAGAGCAGCAGAGCTGCAGGATCAGCTGAATTCTGAGAAAATGGTGGTTGCTGAACTGAAGAGCGAACTTGCACAAACTAAACTGGAACTAGAAACAACACTCAAGGCACAACATAAGCACCTAAAGGAATTAGAAGCCTTCAGGTATGTCAGGCTTCCTTATTATAAACCTATTTAGGTGAAGGAAATGGAGTAATTTTAATCACAGACATTGTACAGATCTTATAAAAAGCATAACTTTATACATAAAATGTAAATAACTTGAAACTTTGTTATTTGTAGGAAAAACTACAGTGGAAAGGAAAAACTCCCAAATTTTTCCAAATGATAAATTCATGATTAGGTATTGGCATATTCTCTGCTGTGAGTTCAGTTCTATTGGAGACTTATTGTATAAGATAAATTATTTTGACTTCTATTTTACCACTAAGTAATTTGAAGTGATATTTATGATCTCAGCAAAATTTGTGGTTCACCTACCTAAAATATACAAAATGTTTTAAAATATAATGCTTGTGAAAAGGATAAATTTTTGGTATAAATAGTGAGATATTCTACTTGCCAAGGACACATTAACAGTGGTGATTCCCATTGTTTTCCCTTCAGTAAAAGACAGAGGAAAATTTGCGTATTAATGTTATTTTGTAAAAATAAATTGTTTATAGTGCAAAATAATAGTTAAAAGTTATATTACTAGAAACAGTTAATTTGAAATAAACCACAGTCAGAAATCTTTAATCTTCATGTGGTTAGTATTTTCCTATTAAATAGTTTATAATGTGCCTCCACTTTTCAGTGGAAGCTCTTTCTCTCGATATAAACTTGGTTAAAGTGATTTTATAAAAGTTCAGTTTTCTCTCATTTAGGTTGGAAGTCAAAGATAAAACCGATGAACTACATTTGCTTAATGACACATTAGCAAGTGAACAGAAAAAGTCCAGAGAGCTCCAGTGGGCTTTGGAGAAGGAGAAAGCCAAACTAGGACGCAGTGAAGAGCGGGATAAAGAAGAACTTGAGGTATTGTTACCTTTGTCTTTAAATGTCTGTGGAAAATCCAAACAACAGAAGAGAGTGAGTCTTGAGACTTTCCTCTTTCTAAAATGTCAGGCTTAGACTCTACGAGGTACAGTAAGTTGTTTACCGTATATGGAATACTATTATGTTGCCTAAATATCTATCTAGGAAATGCTAATGGTTTGATGCAGTTTTGTTTTGCTATAGACTGTTCTGCTACAATGTGTGCTTGGAGAATTTGAGTTAGTGCATATACAATTTGATAAATAGCGCATCCATTTCAGTTTAACTCCAAGGAGTTTGGGTTCTAGTTTTCTCCTAGGAAGGGGAACAGTGACACCTCTCTAGCAGCAAGAGCCCTCACTGTTACATTTTTTAAAAATTGAAAATGAAGCCTCTTCACTCCAAAGAGGCACAGCCCAGCCTTGCACAGCTCACAGCTCAGGGCAGATTGTACTGCACCCACAGGGCCCATGTTAATGGTGGCCCCACTGGCTCAGAGCTCTTCTTCTGTTCACATGTGGTGCTCACTAGCTGTATGCTAAAAAACCAGGTAGCTAAATGCCCAATAGGGCATTTCTGCCCTATTACTTTTTGTTTCGTTTCATTTTGTTTTGTTTTGTTGGGGTTTATTTGTTTTTTTGAATGTCCATCTTAGAAGCCTTCAGGCATAGTGAGCTCTCTGCCTGGCAGGACAGTATGTCCCCTTGAGTACTGATTTCTATTTTTTATTATTACAAATTTGTGTAAGTTTTCAGTAGTTTGTCCCTAACTCTGCTTTCCTTATAAGCCCTGTTATTTTTAATATGTGACATTGGACAACAGACTTTTTAGGAAATCATGTCACATTATATTGGCAATATTTATATTTTTAAAGGTCGTTATTTCGAGACGGAATATACCCTGCTTCATATTCCTTGACTAGATATGATTAATGTTTGGAGAGAATATAATATTTAGCTTATCTATATTTCATTTATATTCTTTGATGAAAATCATCTGGCTGTCCAAATAATTAATAAGCTCTAACCATTGAAAATTTAAGTTAGTAACCTGGATAATCAGTTCTATTACCAAATACTACCAACCTAATACTTATAAAGGATAATTATAGTATACTTACAAAGGATTTTTAATAATATTAACAAATTCTTAAATTCAACTTTCTTCTACAAGGATTTGAAATTTTCACTTGAGGGTCAGAAACAAAGGAATATTCAGCTAAATCTACTTTTGGAGCAACAGAAACAACTACTTAATGAATCACAGGAGAAAATAGAATCACAAAGAGTGCTACATGATGCCCAGTTATCAGAAGAACGAGGTCGAAACTTAGAGCTTCAAGTACTTCTCGAATCTGAGAAAGTCCGAATACGGGAAATGAGTAGTACCCTGGATAGGGAGCGGGAATTGCATGCTCACTTGCAGCAGAGCAGTGATAATAGTGGGCAGCCTCGGCCCTCCCTACCCTCTGAGGACCTCCTTAAAGAACTACAGAAACAGCTGGAGGAGAAACACAGTCGCATAGTAGAATTGTTAAATGAGACCGAGAAATATAAACTGGATTCTTTGCAAACAAGACAGCAAATGGAAAAGGATAGGCAGGTTCACAGGAAGACGTTGCAGACAGAACAGGAGGCCAACACTGAGGGACAGAAAAAAATGCACGAGCTCCAGTCCAAAGTGGAAGATCTCCAGCGCCAGCTAGAGGAGAAAAGGCAACAAGTCTATAAGTTAGACCTTGAAGGAAAGCGACTGCAGGGAATTATGCAGGAATTCCAGAAGCAAGAACTAGAACGAGAAGAAAAACGAGAAAGTAGAAGAATTCTCTATCAGAATCTTAATGAGGTAAATTGATACTGTTTTAAAATATTTTTTAAAGGAATACTACAGCCCTTTGAACATATAAATTAGTACTGGACTAAAATTATTTACACAGTTATGGACAGGTCATCTGTATGGCTCAGGTCATGATCCCAGGGTCCTGGGATCGAGTCCACGTCATGCTCCCTGCTCTGCAGGGAGTCTGCTTCTCCCTCTCCCCCTCCTCTCACTTGTTCTCTCAGTCTTTCTCTTTCTCAAATAAGTAAATAAAATCTTTTAAAAAATAAAAATAAATAGGAACAAATTATTTTTTTAAAAAAGGAAATTCATGGAAGCTTATTTGGAGTATAAACCATAAGTGTGTTCCCTTGAGAAAAAATGTGATTCACTGTTCATTTATAATTACTGCTTTTTTCTTTTTCTGCCAAAAATTGCTAGCCAACCACATGGAGTTTAACCAGTGATCGAACTAGAAATTGGGTTCTTCAACAGAAAATAGAAGGAGAGACAAAGGAATCAAGTTATCCTAAGCTGATTGAAATAAATGAAGGAGGAGCTGGCTATAATCATGAAGTAGAAATCATCAGACAAAAGCTTCAATGTGTAGCTTCAAAACTGCAGCATCTGGCCCAAAAAGCCTCCAATAGGTTAGACTGTTCCTCCTGATGCTTGGAAATGGTATTCTTAGACAAGCTGGATAGAACCTACCCCTCACTAATAGCTAGCCAAGGGTGGGGAATTGAAATTTTAAAGTTAATGCATGTTCACATTAGGAGATGGTATTCTTTTAACATATCTGAACACCTTGAGCCCTGGAAAGAGAGCACTTTAATGTAAGGGAGAAGATAGGTGAAGCAGAGTGCCACCTAATCTGTTACATTTGTGCTAGTCAACACCACCAATTGAGAAAGGTATGTTTTGACTTTTTGTCTTTTTCTTGAAGACTGCAGTTTGAAACAGCCGATGATGAAGATTTCATGTGGGTTCAGGAAAATATTGATGGAATTATTTTACAACTACAGAAATTAACTGGCCAGCCAGGGGAAGAGGTAAGACTTTAAAAATTCGTTGTTGTTTTTTTTTAATTTAATTTTACTTTTTCAGTGTTCCAAGATTCTATTTATGCACCACACCCAGTGCACCATGCAATACATGCCCTCCTTAATACCCACCACCAGGCTCACCCATCCCCCCATCCTCCCCTTCCTTCCAAAACCCTCAGTTTGTTTCTGAGTCCACAGTCTCTCATGCTTCTTCTCCCCCTCCGATTTACCCCAATTCACTTTTCCTTTCCTTCTCCTAATATCATCTGTGTTATTCCTTATGCTTCACAAGTAAGTGAAACCATATGATAATTGACTTTCTCTGCTTGACTTATTTCACTCAGCATCATCTCCAGTACTGTCCATATTGATACAAAAGTTGGGTATTCATCCTTTCTGAGGGAGACATAATATTCCATTGTGTATATGACCACATCTTCTTTATCCATTCATCTGTCAAAGGGCATCTTGGCTCTTTCCAGTTTGGCAATTATGGCCATTGCTGCTGTGAACATTGGGGTACATATGGCCCTTCTTTTCAGTACATCTATATCTTTGGGGTAAGTATATCTGTGTGTAGCACAGGCACACACTTCTAATGAAGTACTCACCTATAATGTGGTTCTCTACTTGAAAACCGATTATTCATCAAAACATGTGATATTTGTTGTCTCCATATGTCTGTGTATGTATAGATATATGGATGGCTTTTACAGTATAGATATGTATGTATGTATATATGCATATATGTACATATAAAATATATTGTACTTATCTATAAGTATTCTTTTTTTAATTTAATTTTATTTTTTTAAAAACTCTTTATGAGATATCAAGAGCAAAGATTTAATGGAGCTGTATGAATCATTTGAAACTGGCACCGTATTTTCTAAAGCATTTTAACTTGATCTTTTCACTTATTTTAAATATTAATAATAATTGCTTTTCCATAATAGAAGAGAGTGAAAATTTGAGGGGAAATTAACTTTCATTATCACTATTGAATAATTATAATGACATTTTATTATATAAGGAAGTTTTTTGCAAGAATAGTCTGGCTTCCACCCTCACCACTCTCAAAACCACCCACAGGATGCCACCAGTGTCTTCACATTTGACTAATCTGATAAATCTTTTCATTCTCTGTCTTTCTTGACTTCTTTATAGCATTTGACACTTTTGACCTCTCCCATCTTAAAAATCCTCCTGTTTTTACCTTTTGTGACAATATTCTCTTATTTCTTCCTTTTCTTTCATCAGTCATCTTCATGAATTCCTCTTCCTCCTATCCTCATCATGTTTTTTCTCTGTGAAAGCTCATTCATTTCCTCAGCCTGAGTTCTCAGTAGATTTATTTATTGAACAGAAGATACTTAGGCACTTGTTATATGCCAGGTACTATCCTAGGTTCTGAGCTACAATGAACAAATCTGATAAAAGTCTCACCCTTGGGGCGCCTGGTTGGCTCAGTGAGTTAAAGCCTCTGCCTTTGGCTCAGGTCATGGTCCCAGGGTCCTGGGATCGAGCCCTGCATTAGGCTCTCTGCTCAGCAGGGAGCCTGCTTCCCTTCCTCTCTCTCTGCCTGCCTCTTGGGTACCTGTGATCTCTGTCAAATAAATAAATAAAATCTTTAAAAAGAAAAAAAAAGTCTCACCCATATGGACCTGATCTTCTAGGGGCCTGGGGTTCTAGTCTGTATTTCTTTTTTTTTTTTTAAGATTTTATTTATTTATTTGTCAGAAAGAGAGAGAGAGCGAACGAGCACAGGCAGACAGAGAGGCAGGCAGAGGGAGAAGCAGACTCCCTGCTGAGCAAGGAGCCCGATGTGGGACTTGATCCCAGGACGCTGGGATCATGACCTGAGCCGAAGGCAGCTGCTTAACCAACTGAGCCACCCAGGCATCCCACTAGTCTGTATTTCTATCCTGTGGTCCAGGTTTATATTTTCCACAAGTTACAGGAACTCTTTCTTGGGGAAATGGACCCCATAATTATTCCTTAGGAACCTCATAGGCACATTCCAAACTGAGCATTATCTTTCTTTCCTCCTTCTGTCCCCAACCCATGTTTCTGGTCCTGGTACCGCCCAGTTTATAAAGTTGCAAGTCACCATAGACCACTTTCCTTCACTCTCACTTTTGTGTCCTAGTAGTGACTAAGTCTTATGCTTTTACCTCCTAAATATCTGTCCCATGTGCCCTTAGTCATTGCCTTTATTCAGGCTTCTAATATTTCTTACCTGAACTGTTGTAATGACTTCCTGATGTGTCTACCTAACACTGGGATGGTCTTCCCTAATTTACTGTACTTTGCATGCTGCTACCAAAGGAATTTTTCTAAAACATAAATTTTGTTTGTGACATCTTCTTGTCTAGAAGCCATTTATGGCTCTTCACTACCTACATTTAGG
>RCUC01130332.1:0-56427 GCA_003697995.1 Taxidea taxus jeffersonii
GAGTGTTCATTGTGAATGTACCAGATGCCAAGCATTGTGTCCAGCACTGAGAGCCATGTGACCAGAGGTACATGGTAAAGGAATTTCAGAGAGGGAATTGTTTGGGAGATTTAGGGGACAAAGTCCTCAAGATTTAGTGGTGAGTGTGATTTGGACACACAAGGGAGAGATCTCAAAGATGACTCCTGTGTTTCTGACTTGACAGTGCCTGGAGGGTGTTATCACTCACGGAGATGAACAATGCTGGAAGACGTAGTTTTGGTGAGCTTGTAATTTGATATTGGAGAGGTTGACTTTGAGACATCTTTGGGATCTGTTTGTCCCAGAGGCTTTTGCTCACTACCTACCTGTGTAAGCATGTCTTACTCTTAATTTACTGTAACCATTTTCCATATATATAAATATATGTGTGTGTGTGTACATGTACGTAAATGTGTGTATATGCAAAGGTAGATGGGTGTGTACACACACACACACACACACACACACACACAAATACACCTATTACTACCAGTAATCTATCATTATCTTGACCCACTTCACACAGAAATTCTGGTAAGAGATAGGATAGCTATTCTCACACCAATGTATGCAAAAGGAAAGAACTAAAGTAACAAGTATTTCCTGAGCACCAGCTATAGATACATTTTTATTTCATTCTTGCAACGAATTTATGGTATATGTACTAATGTTTTTTCTGTTATGCTTTTATGTAAAGGGAGGCTTTGAAAGGTTAGTAATTTACTCAGCCTCTGAGTTAGGATTTGAACCCAGTCAGTTGTTTATTCCTGAGTGAGCTGATAGACTTGTAAACAATTTTGCTTATAATTTCACACATTAAACGAGACTTCGTGGGCTGATAGACTTGTAAACAATTTGCTTATAATTTTGCACATTAAATGAGAATTTACCTGGGAAGTCTTTAAAGAATACCTCCTCTCCCGCCCTAGAATTACAGTCTAGATGCCCCTCCTATAAACTCCCCAAATGGTATCTTTTTTTTCATAGCATTTATTACATGACCTTTTTATTTTTTTTTATTTTTTTAAAGATTTTATTTATTTATTTGACAGACAGAGATCACAAGTAGGCAGAAAAGCAGGTAGAGAGAGAGAGGAGGAAGCAGGCTTCCTGCTGAGCAGAGAGCCCGATGTGGGGCTCGATGGCGGGGCTCGATCCCAGGACCCTGGGATCATGACCTGAGCCTAAGGCAGAGGCTTTAATCCACTGAGCCTCCCAGGGGCCCCTGCATGACCTTTTTAAAGACACATAGACTCTCTTATTTTTTATATTTTCTCCTTTCCTGCAACACTCAGCCGAAAATCAGTGTTCAGCGCATGTTTTCTGATTAAGAATTTCTTCTCTGCTGAAGGTTATTAAACCGATATATTTTACCTTTTGTAGGGTCTTGACTACACACCACCACTGAATGGTTTGTTAGTTTGGGACATCCCCGCTCCAGTGTTACAGGGATTTTGTTCTTGAGAATTCTTGCCTAAAGAGCAAAGCAAGCAGAGCAAAACAAAACAAAATGTAATAAAACAGCAAAACCCTAAGGAATGAACCTCAAATTCCATAAAGTCTGATAGGAGAAACGTTTTGAGGTAATTGGTCCTTCATCTAAAGGAAGGCCAGCTCTTAAGTAAAAGATTGTATGTGACACAAAGTTGCCTTCATCAGCTTCAGGGATTGGCTGAAGCTGAGCTCGGTGGGCATTTGACAAAAAAAGGAGCTTTCAAAGCCTCTTCTCACACTTTGAATCTGTGACTTCAAATACCTACCTACTGCGGCCCAGTTTTAGGTTACATGTTTTAGATCCATTGTCTCAGTTAGTCCTCAAAGTTTTGTGATAAAGGTCTTATTATTACTTTATTAAACCTGGGAGGAAATGAGAGCCAGAGATGTTACGTAATTTGCCCAGTGACACACAGCTGCTGGGTGGTGAGCCCAGGAGCAGCTGGCTGAAGCCCATGCTTTATGATGCCATTCTAAGTAATGACATTCTCAGGTGATCTGTAGATTGAGAAAAGGGGACAACCCTTCAGAGTTCCCTAGAGCACTTCTCAAACTCTAATGTGCATCAAACTCACTTGGGGTTCTTATTAAAATGCAGCTTTTGAGTCAGTGTGAGGCCTGCTTTTCCACATTTTTAACAAGTTCCCAGGTGATGGCAACACTGATGGCCCGCGGCCCACACTTCAACGCACAAGAGACCACCGACGTGAACCTCCACCGAATAGCCACCAGCGCCGAACTGTAGGTGGAGGGAAAGTCGCTGTGGGAATGAATCTCGGAAGCTTGTCCCACCAGCGCCGAACTGTAGGTGGAGGGAAAGTCGCTGTGGGAATGAATCTTGGAAGCTTGTCATGCTTGGTGCTGCTCCTTAAGACAGGCTGGCTTACAGGTGAAGGGGAGATTGATGACACTGTGGAAGAACAGAATAGAAATAAAATGAAGATTTGTCTGTCGTATCCCCCATCAGCAGTAACTGCCTGTGGCACGCTGGGTTCATTCCTCAATGCAGGTTCACTGAGTTAGCTGGGTCTGTTAGAAGAAGGACATTTAAATTCTCCTTTCATTGTGGTCGTTCCTGGAGATGTAGTCTTTTGTGAAAGCTTTTCCTCAACACAAGACTCTGGTGAGTTAGACACGGAAGAGATGAGATTATGGCCTCTCTTCTCCCGAAGTTTTTCTTCCCCGTTCAGAATATGAGAGAGACTGGGGAATCTTACAGTCTCGGGACTGGAGCGGAACCCCAAAGAAAAATGGATGCGAGAGATGGCCCAGAGAGTTGCATAGCTTCTCACTCTCCCGAATGCTTACTGATACGTGCTGGCTCTTTCCTTACGGATCAAGAAGTAGTGGCACAGCTGAGATTTCCCATCGTCTCCCGATAATGGATTTGGGGGCTTGGGAAACTGAGCATCTCCCATGGAGCAGTGAATGTTTACTGACAAGAAAGAGGGGAGGAATGTGAGGAAGAGGAAAAAGAAGGAAGAACAAAAGTAACAGAAAAAGCTTATTTATCATTTATCTTTGCCATTTCAATTGCTTTGCAAGTCTATTCTGTAGCAGGTGTTTGAAGGGATCTTTGGTACTTAAAAGCAAGTTTCAGTTTAAAGGGTGTTCCCTCCTCTTTTCCCTATCCTATCCATCTCTTTTGTTCTATGACAGTTATGTTTTATATAGCCTGTTAGAATGGATATAAATAGGAAATAGAATTGAGAGGCAGCATGAAATTGTGGTGCAAAAACTGACCTAGGGTCTAAAGCATGGGATTTTAGGTTTTTCTCTGCCATTAGCTGTTTCCCGTGGAAGTCAGCTGGGAGTCTATAGAATTTTCAGATTGACTGAAGCCTTGTTCCAAGAATCGCAGAATTGCAGAAGGCTGGAGTCCTGGAGCACTTCCCAAGATTTCCTTCGTTTCCCTAGGAGCCGATGCTTTGGTCACCTTCACCTCAATTTTCTGCTGCCGCTGAATGTGTGTTTTCTTTGCTCAATCTTTTATGCCCAACTAAATGAGGGCCCCTCACAGCAGTCCGACACAAGGCTGGTGCAGATTGCATATCCTTTGCCTATCTGTCCATCCTATCCCACACGGCTACCCATGACTATGCCTGGCTGTTCTCTCACCGGCCATCTCTCCCGGGCACTGCTTCTCCTCTCCGTTAATCCCGGCACTTCTTGCCTCCGTGCTGCTTCCCTGTTCTTCCTCTTCCCTGCCTTTCTTTTCTTGCCTTGTAACTCACACTCACAAAAACGAGAATGAAAACTCGACTTTTCTTACAGAGAGCACTTTACCTCTAATACTGTTAAGGTCTCCTTTTCTACCACAATGAAATACTTTTTATAAAGCAAAGAAGGATTCTAATGCCTGATGCTACTGTAATACAGTTTTGATCCCATTACACATGTCACTTAGCATGAAGTAATTTTACATTTTTCTTGTAGGTGACGGACCAGGAATTAAGTGACTTAATTAAGTGATGGAATTGCAGAATTGAGATGCCAAAGAATCCTGTGGTTTTTATTTTGTTTTAAGTTAAGAATAGATGTTCTACAAAGCCCAAGATTTGCAAGTCTTATTTGTAGAGCATGGATAGGTGAATATGATCACAGGGGGTAGTATGTGTGATTTGAACGTGTGCGGTTAAGAGTGGAATAGGCATGATAACGTCTGAATCCTTCTCCGTGAGCCTCAGGAACTAGGACTCCTTCCCAAGTGCTGTCTCTTATGCAACAGCTGCTTCTTTATTGGACAAAACTGAATATGACCAAATAACAAAGTTCCAGGTACTTTAAATATTGTGATGAAATAGTTTTATTGAAATCAAATGGCAGTTAGAAATTCATGAACGAGTGAGAGAGCTTAAAAAATGCATAGGTTCTTCAAATTATTGGAGCGATATATCAGTACTGGAGAAAATGCAAGAATAAGAGAAACAGAAAAGTAATTTGGAATTTCAATATCTAGAGAGAACAAGCACTGTTATTTTATACTTTCTTGTGGTCCTGATATGCAAGATATATTTTATACTTTCTTGTGGTCCTGATATGCAGCTAGTTTTGTACCTTGATTTATTTCATAAGCATTTTCTGAGTCCCATGTCGTTTTCATGTCGCTGTTTTAGATGGTTATAAAACAGAGCATTCAATCATTCTCTGTGGTTTACAATAAAGTTGTGTGTAATTTTGCATTATTAAAAATAGTAATGATGTGAAAAGATGATGTATAAATAGATAGAATATATTTTCTTAGAATAAATTCCCAAAGGTTGAATTACCTAGCCAAAGCCTCCTGCCAATACTTTATGCTTCTGCTCTGTGAGAATGGGCTTTCGTATTAGAATATTCTAACTTTAAAATGGCTGATGTGATAACTGAAAAATGGTATCCAGTTTTTTTAATTTGTCCTTGATTATTAGTGAGTAGAACATGTCTATTTTTACTTTTTTCCTTTGAATTTAGTACTTCTATCCTTAGCACGTTTCTCTGTTGTCCTTTTATTGTTTCCTTGTCCATTTGTGGCTATCGAGAGGCTTTTTAGAATGACTAAGCTAAGCAAGGCTTTGTTTAAAGCGCTAGACTATTTCGGACGAGAGTTTTTTGCTACCAAAAGCAAAGGGGTGTGGAATTCCATTCCATCCTGGCATGTGCTGACTTTTTTGGCAGATTTCAAAGCTGTCTCTGGGCTTCATGTCAGTGTGACCTAGAAACGAATGAAAGCTCAGCCAGCCCAGGTCACTGTCAGAGCTGTAACCTTCACTCTGATTTCCTGTTTCCCTGAGGTTGGCCTCAATATAGATTCTACGTTCTCCAGCAAAGTGCAGCATTGGATTTATTTTCTTTTCGCTTTGTCAAGGCGGATTAATGCACATTGAGGTTAGAGGCTGCCCAAGAGTAAACGATAAACAGACAAAACTCAGTTTGGGGGACACCCACCACCTCACTGACCAGTGATCTCATGCTGCCCCTAGAAGCTCCAGGATCTGCTTGCTGTGACCACATGTTCTGGACCATTTAAAGGCTTCTCCTGACCATTGAAACCTCCCTGTC
The DNA here is from genome assembly GCA_003697995.1 of Taxidea taxus jeffersonii. NCBI lineage: Eukaryota > Metazoa > Chordata > Mammalia > Carnivora > Mustelidae > Taxidea > Taxidea taxus. Next base: position 5,557 of record RCUC01130332.1, read on the forward strand.
AATTACCTGATTTCCTCTGAATCCTGTTGCCTGGCAGCTGTTTGCAGCACTGTTCTTAGGTGAAGCTGAATCCATTTTGGATTGCCCGTTTTGAAAGAAGTGTATAAACAAAGGAGAGGTCTCTCTACTTGCACATGTGTGCCTGTCTGATTTGCATGCTCTGTCACTATTTCCTCTGTTAAAAATCTATCTTGTAAGATTCTTTGCACATATACTTTTGTCTAAGATTTTTCCCAGTTGCTTTTCCAATTGATTTTTCCATTTGGGTTATATCTCTTTCAGCTTTGATCCTCCCTAGTATATTGCTTGCTCTCTTCTGTGGGCACATACTGAATTAGAGTAATTTCCATATGTATCCTTTCCCATAGTGGGTTATATGCGCTATAAAATAGAGATTATGTCTATTATTCTTTCTTACTTTCTCAATCACTGTATTTTCCTCATATAGCGAGTTGCTCATAGTTTTTTACTTGAATAATTTGAGTCATATGAATGGCTAGAAGTTCAGGCACTATGGCAGGCTGAAGCAAAAGGAGACATTTTTTACCTCACGTTATTTAATATAGTTGAATGCCAAACGTGGCTAGCAAGAAGGGCAGCCATTAGTTAAGTAAGGCAGTTCCTCCAGGAAAGCTAAAGTCAAGTTTTAGGTTGGTTTGGTGATCCTCACTCAGCAATATCCTTAAACATCGTCTTATACCTGTATGTTGTAGGAGACAAAATTGTCTGTCAAAATGAGTAGGGAAAGATGAATACTTCCCCAACCACTAGGATGTAATTGTTCAGAAATTCACTGTGTAATAAAACGCTGCATTCTTCTGCGATAGGTTTTTCTTTATGTCACTTGGTGTTACCGGGACAAGCAGTGATGCTGTGGGGATAGCATAGGAGTTCTGATTTGTTCTTTGGGCTCTTCACCATCGTGAACGTAAAGAGCTGTCAAGCCAGAGCTCCAGTGTTGGCTCTTGGGGGAGACCCCGCTCGACTTACACAGGTAGGTCTCAGTACGCTCATATACAAAACTTGATTTCTGGAAGTGACCCTTTCTACCAGAATTGCTACAATGCTAATGTGTCTTGATTTTTCACTATAATAAATACATGACTCTTTCACAACCTTTACTCTGGCAGTCCTGGTTTTTCAGTGGGTAAAGGATGAAACATTAAGGAGTTAAAACTTCTGCTTTAACATATTTCAAAGCAACTTTCTAGATTCATCCCTTCTCTATATTGTTCAATAGAGCACACTATAAACAATTTGAGTATATTCAACCGTTTTTCAAACCAAGCAATTGTTTTTCAATAAATCTAGATTAATAACTATTAGCACTATTCCAAGCCCTAGGGAATGCTGGGAAGATAAGGAGATCTTGTCCTTCTTTAAGATATGTTTAGACTGTGCTCGCTTCGGCAGCACATAGACTAAAATTGGAATGATAAAGAGAAGATTAGCATGGCCCCTGTGCAAGGATGGCACGCAAATTCGTGAAGTGTTCCATATTTTTGTGAATTGTGTAAGACTGATGAGTCACAGACCTGTACCCCTGAAACAAATAATGCATTATACGTTAATAAAGAAAAATAAAATAAGTTTAGACCCTGTTCTTCATAGTACAGGCCAGTCTGTGAAAAGCCACGTCATAGAGGTCATGCTCCTAGGAGGTTTGTTAGCAGATGAGGAGAGGTGGGACAGAGACCCTACCCTGCTTCTCGCCTGTTGGCCTGTTGAACTTACTTTTCAGTGAAAACTTTAAGTCTTAGTTCACTTTTTAATCTTTGTGATTCTCTTAGAGGTAGACATGACATTTGGAGCAATGAACATAGCTGATTTTCCTCACTTTGGGTCAATAAAACAAAGGCCTAAGGCGTATTTTTCTAGTTTTCTCAACTTCCAGAAAAATCTGGTCTTCATTGTGATTGGGTGATTGGTGCTTTTGACTTGTCAGCACTATAAAATATCATTTCTAGTTCTTATATCACCAACCCAGTAGACTGTGGCAGCCCCTCCCAAGTTTGTCCTCCCCTGCTCCTAGTTTCATTTTTGTGGTCTGACACACCCACTTGCTTCTGAGTTTTCAGTTACCATGAAGGCTGATGGTTATGGGAAACTGGCAATCATATGATAAAACCATCTAGACCCAACAAAATTCAGATGCCTCTGTTTACTTTGTCTTCTAATTCCTCTTTTTCCTCTCTTCTTTTTCTTATATTGAGATCCTTGCAGCTCAAAGCAGCAAAATCTTTTGCAGAAAGAAGGACACGATGACTGAATTTAAACCAAAGTACATTAAGGATACAAGGTCAGACTGACATTTAAGTTTTACTGGGTTCAAACTATAAAAAAATCTTTATTTTTGTTTGGGAGGTCCTGCCTTCTCCTAAGTGACTAAAAGATAGTGTCTGTAGTCTAAGCCAGGCATAATTTAACAATTGCCCTTGACAATTACTGGGTTAGGAAGGAGCATATGAACTTATTCTGGCCAGTGACAGATGAGAAGATTGTTGGCAAGCAATTATCAAATGTTTTGTCTCTGATTATATATAATACATACATTATGACATATATATGACACAATATTTGCTGTGTATATATTTGCTATATATGTAAATAGAGGACACATGTATATAGATCTGTCTCTCTATCTAGGACACAATATTTGCTTTTCTTCTGGATGTAGTCATGTCTTTGTGGGATGCCTCTAACTAAGGCTGGTATCTTGGCAACATAAGAAAGGTTAGCTGGAATAAGTTGGGGGAAAGGTGAGTTGGACATGCAGAGACAGGACAGCCTTGTGCCTATTTAGTGCTTGAGACTTATGTGAGATAATAAATACGCTTATTGTCTTGGCCATTCAAGTCAGAGATTAAATTACTGGCAGTCAAACCCACCCTCACTGATGAAGTGTGGTTTGTTGGAGTTAGGCTGAAAGACATGACTTTACAGATGGTTTTCTTCCCGTACTGCCGTTTTTCCTAAAATTCTACCAACAGGCTCTTCTGTGAGTGAAACCATCGAGGCCTCTGTTAACTATAATTCTGCTTTTTTGGAGGGTGTAACACATTCAAATTTTATCTCATTATTGAGTAAAGCTCTCTCATTTATCACTGATTTCCTGAGAAAGTAGCCAACGAAACAGCAAGGTTTGGTGAGAAAGGAGCCAGGAAAGACGGGGAGCATAGGATAATGCCAGGAAGAGAAGTTTGAGAGGATGAGCTTCAAAGCAGGTGAGCTGGGAGCAGCATTGAGACATCATGGGGGAAGCAGTGGGGAGGCACCGCATGAAGAGCGGGGGGCCAGGATGAGCACTAGGGCCAAATACGGCTTATATCCCAAATGGAGTTCTACCATCCGGGGCCGCCCCAAATGACGTAGTTCTGAGGACACCAAAAACTGCAGGGTTTCTCACTTAAACTTGCAGATTCTATGGTTCCTGCATCTCCCAGTGTACAGAGATGCTATCAAGTTTTACCTGTCTTGGTTTTTCCAGTTGGCTGAAGAAACTCAGCCTCTGCGACATAATGGGATTTAATCCTAGGGCAAAATATTTATTCCTAACAAGTACACTCTGGGTCTAATGACTTTGGCGTATACAATTTGATTTGGGTTTGATAAGACATTGATTTCAAGTCTTGAAAAGAAATTCTCTTCTTGCCTTTCTCTCTCCCCTCCAACTGCCTGCCATCCTCTTAAAAAGATAGAATCTTTTCTCCTATGTGTTTCAGAGTAATAGAAAGCTGTATTTTTCTTCTTCTTCTTCTTCTCTTGGTGGACATGGAATGGAAAAAACCCAACTTGAGTAGACTCCGCATGAAGAAATATATTCTGTGGAGGCCGAGGACAGGTGCAGCTTCTGCAGTCATTCTAGATCTCATTTTCTAAGCAGAAACTTCCCAACTCTGCGTTTTAGTCTGAAGCTGATGTACTCACCCCCCCTCAGGTGCTGCCCTCAGGAGCAGACCATATGGTTCTGCTAATGTGCAATAAAACTTGAGAGAAACCATTGAAGCCTGCTCTCTTCTGGGAACAGAGGATCTTTCCAATCAATTCTCCAATGATCTACCCATGTCCTCTTGGCACCTCCCTTCTGGGTCCTGCCAAGCATTAGCTCCTGGCTGCATTTCATCTCTGCCTATTTGCTCCTAAGAGGCTAATCCCATGTATTCCATTTGCTGCTTTTAGAAAGGGAAGGAGGAGGAGGTAAATCAAGAGAGGAAGTTGTTTTGGAGATCACCTTAAGGCAATTTCAATAATAAATGACTGCAGGGCTGAGTTTCACATCCTAATTATAAATGCCTACTTGAGTGGATGGGCTCCTCTACAAAGTGCTTGGAGTTACGGTTTTACTCTTAGCTTGGTCCTATTTCAAAAATACGCCTTTGCTTTATTATTCAGCCCACGGAGTGACCAGTATAATTAAGTTGCCAAACAGCTCCCCCCGCCTCTTTATCACCTTCTCTTTTCAATTACGGCAAAGTTTCTGAAAAATTCAGATTAGTGCCTTCAATTTCCTACTTGATCCAAGCAGACGAGCCCAGAGTAAACAGATGGTACTGCCGCATTCAGGCAGGCAAGAGGCCCCAGATGCCGCTGGACTAGAGCAAAGACACACACGGACTGGGCTTTGGGCTCCATGCTGTGGACATCTCTTCTCCACAGTTCAGAATTGAAAGTCTTACAGTCTGAGCAATGGGAGCATCTAGCTGAGCTCTGTGAGAGAGAGCGCCCCGAAGTAATGCATAAGGGCATCAACAGTTGGATTCAAAATTTTAATGAATAATTACACATTTATTAAGGTGAAAATTAGTTAATCTGACACTCTATCCGCTGAACTCTCAATTAAGTAGCAATTTTGCTCAATTATAGTAAAATACAATTAGTGCCTTTAATGAGGGCCCTAAGTCCCTACAATTATTGGAATGCCTTCTGAATCCTCCAAGAGGGATGCCACTGTTATCAGCACAGTTAATGTGACTTTTATTATGTATTCCATTTTTTAAAGCATGGGGTTCTGTCTCCGACCTAAATGATAACTCACAATCCAATGAAACACTTCTGTCGAGGTGTGGTTGAAGGAACCCTCATGTGTTATGAGGAACCTGGTTACGAGGATTATAGGAGAAATTGTTTTAGATCTTGCTGATTATCTGACTTGATTAACTTGTGTAAATCGTCATGTTTCTTGCTTTGCTTTGGCCTTTTGGAAGCTTATGGGCTCTAGGCTATTATTGCATGCTTGAGATGGGATGCTAATCCTAATCCTTGAGTTTATTCTCTTACCTATTTGTCCTTATTCTTTTGTTCCCCAGACCCTTCCTTTTATTTATTTATTTATATATTTTTTTGGTTTGATGTTTCTCTTGTTTGGAGAATGACTGGAAATATAAATGCTGTGTTCCCTTTCCTGGGTCATGGTTAATTATGTAGGGAATGGAGTATCACCTAATTTTAAACAGTAAATCTCTGCTAAAAGTTTAAGATTTTATGAGTAAACTCTGAGATGGGACTTTGTTTCTTCATCCAGTTTCATGAGTGGTATGTGCTGGTTTTTCTAGATGTATGTCTTTAAACATGTGAAAATGACTTATAGTTCATGAACAGACACCAGTCACTACAAAGCTGGGAGATTCAAACTCCATTTTCGTAGGACTTCTCTGTTACATAACACACACCATTATGTGGCCTTACGTCATAGCACTCTGATTCCAACATGTAAGAGTCGGATTTTCATAAGGCATTGTAAGACATTCTGTAAAGAACAGAATAAGTTATGCAGCTTTTTAAACCTTGAGTGTCCTGTCTTGGTTACAGTCTCATTATCTACTTTTCATGGAGCATTATACAGTATTAATGCTCATTTTTCAAGTCTGTAGCCTTTCTGTAAAATGTGCTTATGCAAAAGGCTGAGGAAGACATTTTTTTCCCCTATTTAAACTGATGATGACTAAGTGGGTCATACACTTGTGGTGGTGTGTTTTGGGGTGAGAGAGAGGGAGAACAGGGTGAGAATAACAGGGGTGTTCGGGTGAAAGCTGGAGCCCTCCCACTTTCCCATGTCTCCCTGGAGCGGTAATCCCCGCTCCATTAGTACAGAATGAGAGGCCATTTGGGTAAATATAGTCACATAAATATATCATTAGGCAGTTTTGTAAAATTCACATTATTTACTCAAGCAAATATGTAATTAGAACATTTTTTAAAACACAGATTATCTACCAAAGAGACTCAAACTGTTCCTTTGGAGCATTTAAGCCTATTGGGTAAAACTATAATTAGGCCATTAATTAAACCCAAATCATATTATTTATTAAAAGGTACTTTGCTGATCTGATAAGCATTTTCTTTGCTCTTTTAAGGCATTTTAATAATTGATTATGGTAAACCCCTTGGCTATCACTTGCCCTTCATTCATTCCTTTCTGATTTGCTTCTTGTTTCATTTTATGATGATGGTTATAGATTTAGATTTCCCTGTGGATAATATGTGCAAAAATGCCTGATCTAGCATTGCCACCCTCTTTCCCTGTACACCCCTTCAAAGAGGATGAAAAACCAGCTCACTGTTTTTTTAAGCTATATCCCTTTTGAATTTTTTTTCCCCAGGGAAGTGGTTAGTAGTTATTGTCCTTCTATTTTTTCCTCATTGTTACACATGGACTTGATAAGACAAAAGTTCTTTCAAGTTCTGAAACATTGAGACTGTCTGAACTTCCTGGAAATGAATTTGTTCTGAACCAAGTCAGCTTCCCTTGTTGGGCCAAAGCATGTATATTTGTAAAATACTTAATTCAATGTACTTTTCTGTTTGCTGTCTTGAAAAGCAGTGGTGACCCACATAGAGAGCAAACCTTCATTCCGTCTCAGGTTTGTAGAAAGTAGTATTGGCTTATGGTTTTCCAAGGAGCACGTGTCCCAGAGGATTTTAATGGTGGATGTGTGGAAAGGGTAATGTGCTTTTTGCCTTGCCTTGTTCCAAATCCAGTCTCCATCTGATAGAGAGTATTTTTCTTTCGTTCTTTCTAAAAATGCAATCTGATCAATTAGTTTCTGAAAAGTCTAGAGTTCTTTTCTGCTCAGTCTTTGTATTTGCTCTACCTTTTGTCTGGAACTCTGCCTGTCTCTTGAGTCTCTTCTGCTGAGGCAACTCAGAAACAGTACAGTGTGAGTTAAGAACATGAAGTAGGAGCCAGACTGTCTAGGTTTGAATCCAGCTCCCCTTCTAACTAGCTGAGCAAACTTGGCAAGTCACATATGTTCTTTGCTCCTCAGCTTCCTTCTTTACTTCCTCTTAGGTGGAGATCAGTGTGAGTTAATACATAATACATTAATGCGTAACATGATACATTAACACAAACATTAATACATAAAGTGCCTACGTAGCTATCACTATTATTTAGGCCTTTTGTTTCTGGAAAGCTTCTTTAACCCTCCACAGGTTGGTTTTCCCTGGAACCTCTCCTGTTTTCAACCCGACTGCACATTGCTTTGTACATACTGATGGATTACCTTTCTCTTACACTAGGCTAGAAGCTCTATCAGCAAGGAGACACCATCCATCTTCTTTAATGTTCTATCAACAGCACACTGCTGGTAAAAGGGCTCCCTGTCCAGGAGCACCCACATGATTCAAGGTGCTGTGTTAGGTGCTAAAGATGGAGTAGGGAACAGAAAGAACATCGCTCCCCCTCATGTAGCTTACAGTTCAGTAGGAAGAATAGATATTGAGCCAATAATTATGTAGAAAGTATAAAATTACAAGTAAGGCATACTATAGAAGATAGGTATATCATTTCATGGCAGTCTAAAATAGATCTCTCTGAAGGAGTGATACTTGGATACAATCTGAGGGGTGAGTTGTTACTCAGTAGAAGAGAAAGAGAGAAACACATTCCAGTCAGAGCAAATGGCTTGTGCCAGTGTCCAAGATATGAACCCAGCAAGTGGGTGAATTGCAAAACGTTCACATCTTCCAAGTGAAGGTTTTAACTTTGAGGACAAAAATAATTGCTACATGAAGCCAGAGAAATAGATCAGGATGACGCAGGGGAAACATTGGAGACCACCTTAAGAGGGTTTTCTCTATTACAAGTTTAATGAGAGACCACCGATCTGTTTTAGTTAGAAAGGGGACGTGATTCTATTGGCATTTAAAAGATACCACTCATCTGGACATGTTGTCTGTAAGGTGGAGAAGAGATGAGATGAGCATAGCTGATGGAGAGGAGAAGTTCATAAAACCAAGTTCTACGTTGCTGCCAAGAGTCTAAGAGAAAGATTTTGGTGACGTGGAACTAAGCTTGTAGTTTAAATAGAAAAAAAAAAAAAAAAAAGGCATGGGTATGAGAGGCTGAGAGGCATTTAGCTCCAAAGTCAGCAGGATCTAATGATGATTGGTTATGGGTGCTGAGGGAGAGGGAGTCACAAAATGAAGCCCTGGTATTGGTAAGCAAATGAATGGTTTCTTTTTACCGTCTCCTGAGAGCAGACTGTATGAAGAGGATGAAGTTTGGGAGGAAGATAACAAGTTTTTCTTTGGACATGTTGAACTTAAGAGGACTTTGGAACCCTGTAGATATGATTTCAAATAGGAAGTTGGAAAAACAGTTCTGGAACTTAGAGATGAGATCTGGGAAATTGACCTAAATCTAGGCATTGTTGGCAAATAGGTGGATAGTGAAGCAATGGATGTAAATGCAATCACCTAGGTAGAAACTCTCAAGGAAGATGAGAAAGGAGCTGGGGAATGAGTCCTTACAAGTCCCAAGAGTTGTGGACTGGCAGGTGGTTGATGAACTGGTGAACGAGTAGTGAGAAACACACAGAAAGAAGGAGATGAAGAGCTTTATATTGCAGAAGCCCCACGAAGAGCATGTTTCAAAAGGAGGGCAAAGTCTATCCTGTCTAGAACTGCAAAGAAGTCCTTGGGATTTAGTGACCCAGAGGTCATTGCTGACCTTAGCAAGGACGAAGCAATGAGTGAATTCACTGATGGAATAAATTTAGTAGAATCTGGATAATGAAGGAGAGAAAGTTTTCTTTAATGAGTACATTCTCAGAGCCTGTAATATATGATGTATCATGACTTTCACAAAGTAGGATATTCGTATGTAGATTTTTAAACTTCATGGTCCTTGGAACCCTTCTTTTTTTCTTGTGCATCTTATAGGACAGGATGTCCTATGGAATCCCAGTTTGGGAAATGTTAGACTAGGAGTATTATTTAGGTGACAATTCATGATCCTGCCCAGTTTCTCATTTCACAGGGGATGGATTTTTATCTACTTTTCTTGTCTAATGTTAGACTAGAGTGCTAGAATTTTGTGGCGATTAAGAGATCTCTGAAGCTAGACATCTAAAGTTTAAAACCTCTAGCATACTGAGTGAACTTGAGCAATGTGGTGCCTAATTTTATATGTCCACTTGACTGAGCTAAGGGATGCCCAGATAGCTGGTAGAGCGTTATTTTGGGTGTTTCCAGTAGAAATTAGCATTTGAATCAGGAGACTGACGAGGGAAGGTTTGCCCTCACGGATGTAGGCAGGCATCATCAATTGGTTAAGGGCCCAAGTGGAACAAAAATGCAAAGAAAGGGCCAAGAAGCTAGTTATTTCATTCCTTGTTACAGTAAAAAGAACTAATGGCTCTTCTGATATTCTAACCACCATCATTAACTGTTTTAAGTTGCTTCTAAGTGTTAGATTTCTAAATACTTTATACATATTAACTCTTAATTTTGCATAACTGCCACCATCTACATGTAATAGGTAAGGAAACTGAGTCACAGAGCGCTGAAGTAACTCACTTGAATTAGTATTCTCCAGAGAAACAGAACTAGGAGATTGTATATATATATAATTATATTATATATATATTATTTTGTATATATATAATATATATATATATTTGTGTATATATACCTAGTCACCCCTCCACTTCAGCTTTTTTTTTTCCACTTCTGCTTTTTTAAAATTTTTTAAATTTTTTTATTTATCACAAGTAGGGAGAGAGGCAGGCAGAGAGAGAGAGAAGGAGAAGCAGGCTCCCCGCTGAGCAGGGAGCTCGATGTGGGACTTGATCCCAGGACCCTGGGATCATGACCTGAGCCGAAGGCAGAGGCTTTAACCCACTGAGCCACCGAGGCGCCCCTCCACTTCTGCTTTTTAAAGCAATGTTTATTGGGTCTTTCCGGGAAAGTCTAGAATCAGCTTGACTCTGTGCCTGTATTTGTTGGGCATCTATTCAGATGCCTATCAGGTAGGCCCCTAAAATTTCACAAAAGGGACTGGCCCTCTCTTCCATTCATTTGATTAATGAAATCTGCAGCTTCCTCATTCACTTGTAATCCTTATTTTTGCCCGGGAATATTAATTGTCTGTTGCTCAACTTTTCTCAAAACCTTTGTGAAAAAGAAGTGACTAATATTCTTGGAGAATTACATAAAAGATAATCCGTTTGACATTTCCTTCAAGTTCCTTAAAATTGACCCCTAGATCGTCAGGCTGAGGGACTGGTAGGTAGGCCCCATTACTTGCAGCCTTGTAGAATTGTTCTCAACAGCTCTGTGTCCTGAGCCCTGGGTGCACCTCCAAGCATGCCACCGGAAGGAAGTCCCTGAAAGTCACTGTCTGCCATTACCGTGAGAGACTTTTATCTCAGGCCTCTGTGCCTTTTCAGAAATCCCTGATACACAATTAATGATAAATGCTCTGAGTTTTGGAACTAATTACGTTTCTAAGTTTGTTCTGGCCGGTTGCTAATATGTCTATAATGGAATGTACAAGCTGATGCTATGTGTTGAATGTCTTCTTATCCCTGTCTTCTGCATGTGGCTTGGGGTTCTGGAACCTGACAGTATGGACCGTATCAAGGGGATTCTCTGCCCTCAGGCTTCCATTGGATTTGGGCCATGAGAAGTGTCAGAAGGAGATCTAAAAGCAAGGAGAGAATGAAACTAGGTCCTTATTCCCCAAGCTCTCTGCAGCCCAACACCTTGGGTTGGCTTCTTCCTTTTATAGGTCCCCAGCTCCTAAGAGCATCCCCTCCCTGCGGAGCTCTTTCTCTGGGTACAGGTAACCACTCCCTCACCTTGCCCTTCAGGTCTAGAGTGGTAAAAAAATCCCTGGCAGAGTTTTTTTGATTATTTCCCGGAGGCACTCCAGTTACCCACTTTTTTCATTTCTTAAATCCTCCCAGCACTTTTACAAATAGCCCCTTTATTAAACTCTCCTTAATGGATTCAATTTGAATGTGCCACAGATTCCTGCTGAGACCCTGACTGATAGACTCTAGCAACTGCTGGGCACCAACTAATCACCTCTTATTTTTATTGTGCCCTATTTTATTTATGGATTTATCTTTTATTCCTCTGAGATAAACCCCTCTGTTCTATAAAGCACCTCAAAATATTCTTTAGCAAAGAGTCAAACTGTAAATTTTTTTAAAAAATGCATCTGCAAATAAATAATGCTAGGTCCTCTACTTTATGCTGGGATGAAAAGACAATTAAGGCTTAGTCCTTGAGGAGATCGCTATCTATGAGGAAGACATTCAAGGAAGCAAATAATTGCAGTGCATTGTGCTGAGTTATAAAGAAGATGTAGGCAAAGTCCTCTGGAGACGTGCTCTGTTCCTTACTGAGCTCAGAGAAAGGGACAGAAACTGGTCAGAGGGACCAGAAGGCACAATGGTCGAGGTGTTCACAAAAGGTGAGGTTGTTAAAAATCTCCCACTAGAATGGCAACAGGCACCCAGCATGGAGGGCTGGGTATTTATCTCTCCGAAACATCCATGATCTTGCTTGATGTGTTGGGAGTTCCCATTCATGTCCTGTGGGATGGATTATTTATTATTTTTAAAGTCTGTTAATTTTCACGCCTTGATTTATTAAAAAAAAAAAAAAAACTTGGAAAGTGCAAAATATTTTGTTATTCTCCAAAGATTTATGTTTAACTCAAATGTGACTAATGAGCCTCACAATATGTGTCTAATTCCTTCCCCTTTCATGTACTATAAGGCTTACATAAATCACATGCCGGCTTCATCAAAAGTGTTTTTAGAAAGTAAGATAGATTATGACTGGGAATATGAGCAGCAGGTAAGTCATGTCTAAGTAGCAGAATACACATATTTCGGTTTCAATAAGAGGTGAAAATTGTAATAGTGCTTTAAAAGGAAATTGTGATTTACTATCTGATCTTGGAATAAGCCTAAGAATGGTCCATCAAGAGCCTGCAGGCAGACACAATGTGTCCTGCTATGTGTACTAGAGATGGCTATTTATTATCTGTCACGTATGTTTAAAAAAAAGACTGAGTGATCAAAATCTCAGAATTGTTTAATTTTGGATTAATCAGAAGATGAAACACGGGCTCTAGGTCTTTCATCAGCCTTCAAAATGAGTCCTGACCTAGTCTGCTAACTTAAAAATAAAACCGAATGCTAGCCTTCCCTGCTGTGTGAAAAGGTTTGGCTAGCGGGCCTCCTGGACTTTTTTGTCTGTTGGGTTTTTAATGAGGACCAAAGTCTGGGTTCTGGAACATTGTGAATTTTGATTACAGTGGGGTTCCAGCCTGGTTGGAATGGGGGAAATGTCAGAAACCTCGTGAGCTCACCAGCCAGCTTCTAGATGAAAGGCATGGGAGAAAGCTTCTCAAATGCTGCTCAACTCTTGGTTTTCATCCAAACCCAAACTCTAAACCCACAAAGGTTCAGTAAGCACAAAACTCCAGCCAATCATTGGCTTTGTAAAATGCCAATTCCTCTTTTAGCAAACAATTATAAGGCATAATTGCTAGTAGAGAAAATCAATCGACCTTCATAGATTTTTAATTGCCCATTTTATTTTGCTTCCTCATAAGTATCAAGAAGATGACATTAGATTTAGTGCAATATTGTGTTTCTGTTAAAATCTTGACATCTCAAAAGTGAGGAGGAGCCTTAATGGTCTCCCATGATTAAAGTGCCCGTTGACAGCTCTGATCTCCAGGGAAAGCATGCTCCAAGAGTATACTGAAGCTAGAAAGTGCTCAGTTTCTTAGCTTTTCTCCAGAGACTTCTGCAGATCATGCCAATTAGTGACTTGATGGTTGGTTTGCATATATTGATAGACATCAAGACATCAGGATCATTCCAGGCAGTGATCACTGAGCCACTCAACTATAAGATGTCTGTAATTAATTTTAACCCTTAATCCAATTTAGAGTAGATAACCCTTGGTCAAAATAAATAGCTAGATGGTACTGTTGTGGTCATGTATGTTGATGCTGCTGTGATAGGGCAATGGATCTCAGAATCTTAAATTTTTCAACCTGTGTGGTGAGACAGCAGTTCTCTGGGTTCTTTGGTTTTGTTTGTCCCAACAAGGTGAGGAGACAGGGTTTATCAGCAGTGTGTGCGTGTGTGTGGAGAGGGGAAGGAAGTAAATATTGTTCTTTATTTGAGTATAGTTGACATACAATGTTACATTAGTTTCAGGCATAAAACTTAGTGATGGAACAAGTCTGTACATTATGCTGTGCTCATCGCAGGGGTAGCTCCCATCTGTGACGGTACACCGCTGTTACAATATCATCAACTGCATTCTCTATGCTGTGCCTTTCATCCCCATGACGTAATCAGTCCATATCTGGAAGCTTGTACCTCCCACTCCCCTTCATCCATTTTGCCCATCTCACCACCACCACCCCCTCTCTGGCAAACATCAGCTTGTTCTCTTTATTTATGGGTCTGTTTCTGCTTTTTTCATCATTCTTTCTTAGAAGATAAATGATACGGTATTAGAAAAGATAAACTGGGGGCCCCTGGGTGGCTCAGTGGGTTAAGCCTCTGCCTTCGGCTCGGGTCGTGATCTCAGGGTCCTGGGATCGAGCCCCGCATCCGGCTCTCTGCTCGGCAGGGAGCCTGCTTCCCCCTCTCTCTGCCTGCCTCTCTGCCTACTTGTGATCTCTCTCTCTCTGTGTCAAATAAATAAATAAAATCTTAAAAAAAAAAAAAAAGAAAAGATAAACTGAATTGATAGCTACTTTTTATTAAATATAAATTAGCCACTTACTGTTCCTTCATTTTTTGAATACTTATTGAACCTTTAAGCCCTGTGCCAGGATTCTGTAACAAAGGTTAGCTCTTGTTCTTAATATAAACACCCTGAATGGTGAGCACAAAGTACTAGGGGAGTTCCCACAAGGAGCAGCGAACACAGATCAGAGAGATGGAGTATTCCCTATCTCCTTACATGGGGCCGGCTGTATTCCATCATAGTCCTTGCTTAGCTGCCTAGGTTTTGATTTGTTTTAAGAATTTCATTTATTTATTTGAGAGAAAGAGTGAGACAGCACAAATGGGGGAGCCACAGAGGGAGAAGGGGAGGGAGAAGCAGGCTCCCCCATTGAGCAGGGAGCCCCACATGGGACTCGATCCCAGGACCCCGGGATCATGACCCAAGGAGATATCCAATGGACTGAGCCACCCAGGCACCCCAGCTGCATAGGTTTGAGTGTGACCCTAGGATACCCAAATTCCCAGACAATGATTGACAAAAGACAGCAAAACAGATTCAAAAATAGGAAGAAAGTATTAAGTTGTGTTTTCATAATTCCCCTTCCCCCACTTTCTTAAAGCACTGAGGTTTACTTGGATTAAAGTGCATTTTAAATAGGGAGGAAGACACATTGTAAACTGTGACACACCTCAGTTTCACCCCTAGCCTCTGAAGCCTGAAATCTGCTATTTAGAAAAACACACAATTCTGTTACTATGAAACTTTGTTTTTCAAACTGGCATGTAGGGTGAATTCTTTTTTTGTTTTGTTTTGTTTTTTTGTTTAAGATTTTTATTAATTTATTTGACAGAGAGAGAGAGAGAGAACAAGAAAGGGAATACAAGCAGGGGGATTGGGAGAGGGAGAAGCAGGCTTCCTGCTGAGCAGGGAGCCCAATGCGGGGTTCGATCCTAGCACCCTGGGGTCATGACCTGAGCCCAAATGTAGACACTTAATGACTGAACCACCTAGGTGCCCCTAGGGTGACTTCTTTCCTACGAGTCCACCAAGGCTTCGAGGACTGAAAGTTTTATGTTTGAATTTTCAAAATCATTTTAAAAATTAGTAAAATATATCCTGGCTTATTTGGATGGCTGTTTTTTTTTAACCTTCCACTTGATTTGTGGCACGATTTGCAATGGTCTTTGCAATTGTCTGTTGTAAGTGATTGCCGAAAGAGACAGCATTTTACTTTTAGTACTGTGTTGTTGTTGTTTTAACTTAAGTGCTCAGGTGGCCACTGATGTGTTTCAGTTCACACATGGTTTTCCCCATACCCCTCTTTTAAATGGTGGAGGAGTATTTCTTGGTTTTGAGAATGACTGCTGTAAAACATTTTGGAGTCGGTATAATGGAATTTGGGATCTATGCAACTGAGTCCTGTGAAGATTGACCCAGAGGGCACATTTCAAGTCATAAGGTAACAAGAGATGCTTATTTTCTATTTTCCTCATGTGAAAGGTGGACGTGTGAGTATAGATATTGAGCACTGAATGTCTGCCAGCCTTTATGTCAAGAATTCTGCATACTTCCCCTTGCTGAATCCCCAAACCTTATGAGACAGCTATTAACCCTATTGTGATGAGGAGGAGTTCAAGTTCAGAGAGTTTAAGTCTCTTGCACAATGTTACATTGTCAGGATTAAAATCCAGCCTCTTTGACCCAAAGGGCACGGTGGTTTGCCATATGGAAGTGATAGATACAAAGGACAGGAAGTGAAGGGAGGGCAAATAGGTCTTTTAGACAGGCAGATACTAAGTTAGCTTTGCAATATCATCTAGTTCTTTATAGTCTAAATGATACCTGCATTTCAAAGAACTATACTTGTTCATTGCTATAGTCGGCAATGAAAACTGTACTGTGCCACATCAGCGGGGTCTGCATATTTCCCTACAGCCTACCTCTTAGATGCTTTCCAGTGTAGCTAAGAATGTTGTTATTTCCCCATTTTTACATTGTTAGTTCTTAAAGAGTTATTGTATTAAAAGGTTGCTAAGACCTAGATTTTTTTTATGTTTCTGAGACATCTTAAACATTTCAAGGTTCAGCTGCATTGCAATAAATTTGGCCTATTTCCCCAACTTCTTAAAATTCTGCAAATGTTTATATAATTAACTCCTGCCACGATAAGACTGCTACTGTTCTCTGGATAGCATTTCTGTGATTTATTGTCATACAATCTCCCAAACTTTAGGTTGATTTAATTTTGCTTGGGACTAAATAGGAGAAAATGTTTTTGAGAAAACTCTAGATGTGGATGTAGTGCAATATTCTTATTAATTACTATAATAAAATGAGGGAAAAGAATATAACTTTATTATTTAACTGCAAAGCTCAGAGTTTTACAATGAGGGTGAATTTGAGTACGAGAAGCCCTTCAGATCAGGGATCAAAAGCTTTATCAGTAGTCGGTGGATGTCTCTGTATCCCCTTTTGGCATATCCAGAATACTTGATAGTCTTATTTATTTGACAGCTTGTTTTGGATTTGGCCATATGACAACTATCCCCTGAGGTATGAGTTTTACCAGTTAGGGATTTTGAGAGCAGAGGATTCCACAGAGAAGTACAAACCTGTGTAGCCATCTTGGGTTCGGTGTGGGAGAAAAATGCTTACTGCTAGGAGATACAGAAGGTGAAAACTAGTTTGCTGTGGAGAGGCAGAAGAAAGAAGAAAAATCGAAAGGCTAAAGAAGAGGAGACATTTCTGTAAAATTAGGAAAGAGATAATCAGAAGCTTTCACAAACTATTTGGGTCTTCTTTGTTAAGTAATTGCTTATGTGTATAATTGTTCACTCACCCTAAGCCCCCAAAGCAAATTAAGTGGGTGTTTTCACCTCTCTTTGTATACATTATGCTTTGTTCTGATTTTACACTTTCTTTGAATTGAATACCCTGGAAATTTGTCTAAATAAGTAATTCTAGGTTTTCACACAATAGTTTTGGAGTAGAAGAGACTTATGGCGTGAAGAAAGAGAAATTGAAGAGAAATGTGTTGAATCCACATGTAAAGGGGGCATCAACGTGAAGACTTGGGGAAAATGAAGGTGTTCGTGGGGTTTAGAATGAATAGTAACATGGGGACACACAGGAATTAACATTTATTGAGCATCTTCGAGATGTCAGGCACTATACTGAGCTGTATGGACATAGGAGAAAACAGACTTGGCCCCTGTCTTCCTATGAGGATATTAAGAGAGACAATGGCCAAGTAATTACAATTAGGGAGTTTTGTAAGTAAAGTACAGGGTGCTAAGAAAATACATACAGAGGGAATTTAGCCTCATCTAGGAATTCTGGGTGGTGTCACTAAAAAAAGGATGAATGCTAATTAGTCAAAGCAATGGAGTCGTGAGGAGGTAAAGGAGCGTGGAGTTGTGTGTCCAGGTAGGCATACCCTCCACCTCCGTGAAGAACAGAGGTAACAAGAAACATAAATACCTAAGTACAAACTGAAAAGAGCTATAAAGAAACAAAGGACCTTTGACTAGGAGGACCTATTTGATAAAGGGGTCTGTGAAGACCTCCTTGAGGAAGTGACAGTCCAAATGAAATCTGAAGAATGTGAAAAAATCAGCTATGAAAAGAGCAGGGAGCAAGGTGATTCAGGTGGAAAAGACAAGACATGTGAAGACCTTGAGAGGAGACAGTCCTTGGTATATTTAGGGAACAGAAATTAGGTCAGAGTCCCTGAGCATGGTGTGTTAACGGAAGAGAATAGCTTGAGATAGAATTAAAGAGGAAGGCAGGGGCCAGATTTAGCAGGATTGGTCGACTCTGTATAGTTTAGAGGGCGAGTGTTTGGGGAGTTGTTGACAGGTGGCTTGACAACATGCATAGAGACCTCACAGTAACTGAAAGATGAGGAAATGGAGGCCATGAAAAATTAAATAGGTCTCTAAACGTTTTTGTACACTGTAAACGACAGAGCCAGCTTTTGAACCTAAGCTTACTTAACCACAAAGCTCCTGCTCATTGGGAAGTTATATGTGAGTGAGTCACTTAGACTAATGATTGACAAGGAAATGCCCTGAGAGAAAACTGTTCAGAAAGAACTTTGGGATTTTTCACAATCCCCACTCTCTAGAGAAGGACCCCATAAATGGACACTTAGATGTTTTGGAACTGGCTGCAGCCAGATCAAATGCTAAAGGAAGAACAAACTCTATGAAAAAACAAAAAACACCAAAAACCTAAAAACCCTTCAAAAAGTCCATACACAGATGATCCATTTAAGGTCTCTTTATTTATTTAAATATGTGAAGGCAAAAAGGACATTTTTTTGGACTGCAGTGTTCTCATATTTTAGAAATGCAAATGAAATAGATTTTTCCCTCCTTTCTTACTTCTTTGTAGTCCATTTGTCACTTGTTTCTTTTTCTTTTTAAGTGTTGTGTCTTGGCTTTTGGAGTCCCCTAAATTATGTTGTGTCCTTTATTGATGGTGACAGTCCAGTACATAGGAACTGGCACCTGCTTCCCAGTTCCCCATCTCTGTTGGCACAAAAGGGTGTCTTCCACTGGGCACCTTGGAATAGTGATCAGGCATGAAGTGGGGTCATGGCCAATGAAGAGCTCGCAGAGGTCAACTTTTTATCCCTTACTCCAAGGTGGTTTTGGCTCTTTTCTCAGTTGCCTTCTTGAAGAATCTCCCTGCCTAAGAAAATACCACTGACCATTTCCCAGAGTCTTTGAAGAAAGAAGAATGAATTAAATCATTCGGTAGGGGCAAAGAGTTTGAACTAAAAACACAGCCTAATCATTGTAGTGAACACCGTCTGTTCACTGGTGATCTGGGCAAGTGAGGGAGTCCTGGAGACCTGACAGCTGGCTGGCAGATTTCTGAATGAGTGAGGAAATTTTCCAGTTCATCTGTGTAGAATTTAGTCCGACATTACAACATTAGGCTACCCATCTGCAGCCTGCAATTGGTATAGACAAGAGAATCACTATGACTTTGTGGAGACAAGCCACAAATCTGGAACGAGGCAGACTGGCATGCCTGTTTGGGGTTGGCAGGGCCAAGGTTTAGTCTATTGTTGGGGGCCTGCTTGCCAAAGGAGAGTGAGAGTCCGATTGCATCAGACACTCATCACACACAATGTCTTCGAATGGACAGAATGTGGGGAATGAACTGAGAAACTCTGACTTTATGAAGGCGGCTGTTCACACTCGCTTGCCGTTTGAGCCCTTCCTAATGGGCTGGTGTCTTTTCACTCCAAAGGCCATTCATTACTGGAGTTGGATAGCTCTGTTTGGATGCTGATATCAGTTTATGGGTTATTATATCCATTTGCAAATCATGACTCAAAAGAGGAAACTCTGGGATGCGAAACACTCCATATGCCCATAAATCACAAATTGAATCAAAGTTGGCACCATGAAAGTGATTGTGTTGGGAGTTGGAAAGCCTCAGTCAGCCAACCTTTACTGAACTTCTGATATTATAGGCTACAGTACTTGGGGGACTGTAAAGGAAATAAAGAATATGGAAGGGTATGTGCAGAAAGGAACTTGGAGGTCATACAGTACAAATGCTTATCTCAAATAGAAGGCTTGGTTCTTTGCCATTGGGCTTGTTTTTTAAATGGGAGGATAACTTTAAAAATAAAAGGACCTGTGTTGGCTCAAATAGAATCTTTTTTTTTTTTTTTTTTTTTGCATTTCAGCAAAGCTGATGGGTTGATTCTAAAATGGTTATACTATTAGTAATACTAGAGAAAAAAATAATAAAAGTGATTGCAATTTATAGAGCTCTTACCAAGTGTCAGTCACTAAATTTATAAGCATTGTGTCATGAATCTTCACAAAACTCTGGGGTAAAAATTAGCATTCGTTTCCATTAAAATGTGCAAGGGTTTTGAAGTGCACCTAGATTTTGTGACTTGCCCAAAGTCAGAGAGGAGAGCAGTGGACAGAACCAGCACTTAAATCAGGTAGAGAGCCTCCGCTTATCTCTACAGTGGGAGGGGAAAGTCAATGTGGAGGCATCAAAAGGAGATAAATACCTTTTCCAGCACTTCTGAGCAGTGTAAGGTAGGACAAATCTTTTTGACTCTGAGTCTCAGTTTACTCAGAAAAATAGTGGCCTCTAAACCCATCCAGTGGTTGGAGGCATGTACAGAATAACATATGTGAACTTGTTTAAAAATTCAGAAGCATTAGTAACATGATCTTTGATTTAGGCGGTACACATGAGTTGAGTGCCTCCATTGTGGTCAGCACTTGCTAGCGCAGTGTTAGAATAAAGAGATGTGGTGCAGGCTGCGGAGAACTCAGCTTAATGTGGGAAGAGGTAAGCACATGATTCCATTGTGGTAATTGCCCTGGCATCAGAGCAGAAACTAGAACACTGTCTGGAGAGGTTGAAGATGACTTTATAGAGAAAGTCTTAGCGTTTTGACAGATGGAGAAGTAGGCTTATGTCTGGCCAAGAAAACATCATAATGAGAAGGAGAGATAAAAGCAACATAATGTTAGCATAAAAGTGATGCTGAAAAAAATATATATATTGAATTGAAGTATGGTTAACAGACACTGTTATATTAGTTTCAGGTGTACCACATAATGACACAACTAAAATATATTTTTAAACAGGTTTTTTATTTTAGACTTACAGAAGAATTGTGAAAAAAATATAGAAAGCCCGTCTCACGCTAGTGCAGTGAGAGGAGCTGCGGCCATGTCTGCCCACCGGTGGATGGTTATGAGGAACCGCTCCAGCTTCCTGACTGAGAGGAGCCGACAGACATACAGCACTGAGCCCAGTAGCCTGAAGGCTCACATCTCCTTCTTCTATAAGGGGCTGATTCCCTGCAAGACTGTGGGTATGGAGGCTGGTGGGCGGAGGGCAAAGGGGTAGTGGTGATCTCGAAGTGCACATCCCTCCAGTGAAATCCTGCCACCTCCTACATGCAAACCGCCATTAACAAGACTGCTCGGGCCACCCTCAGCAACATCGGACACATGATCTACAAGAACAGTTACAGCCCAGACCTGTGCATGGCTGCAATTTGTAGAGCTAGTGCCATCCCGTGCGGCCAGAAGCCTGTGAAGTGAAGTGGGGCCCACCCCACCAAGCGTTCTGGAGCACCTGCCCACCCTCCCCACCTTCAAAGCAATAAATATGTCAACCACCTAAAAAAAATAATACAGAGATTCCACAGGGACTCCATTCCCCGATTCCCAGATTCCCCAGATTATTATCTTACATTAGTATGATAAAATTACCAAAGTTAATGAAGCAGTATTGATACCTTATTAACTGAAGTCAACCCTTTTTTCCAGTTTCCATAATTTTTACCTTATGTCTTTTCTGGTCTGGGAACCAATCCAGGATACTACTTTGTATTCTGTCATAATGCCTCCTTAGGTTCCTTTTGGCTGTGACAGTGTTTCTCATTGTTTTTGATGACCTTAAAAGTTTTGAAGCATACTTTTCAGGTAACCTGTAGAATGTCCCTTGTGTAGAATTGGTCTTTTCTTCAATATATGTTTGATGATATATCTATCACTTTTGATGTTAACCTTTATCACCTGGCTTAGACACGGTTTGTCAGATTACTCTACTGCTACTGTTTTTCCCCCCTTTTCATCCTGTTTTGGACGTTTTTGGAAGAAAGTGGCCATTCATAGACCTCGTCAAAGAGTGGGGAGTTATACTCCACCTCCTTGAGCATAAGGTAGCTACATAAATAAGTGGCAATTCTTCTGCATGAGCAATTTGTTTATTGTCACCATTTATTTATTCAATTATTTATATATATATATATGTATGTGTGTGTGTGTGTGTATATATATATATATATATATATATATAGGTATATATATATATTGGTATGGACCCATGGTTCTTTATTTTATACTTCGTATTATAACCCAGTACTCCTTTGTTTTGTTGCTTAAATTATTCCAGCCTTGGCCGTTCAGAGCTTCTTCGGTTGATTCATCTGTCCCTTTGACTTATTCTTTCATTATTATTTCCACTCCCCCTTACCTTCTGGCACACTGAATGCTTCAGGTTCATCCTGTATATTTTGTCTTTTTAATTTTACTGAATGCTTCAGGTTCATCCTGCCTTTTTTTTTAAGATTTTATTTATTTATTTATTTGACAGACAGAGATCACAAGTAGGCAGAGAGAGAGAGAGAGGAAGAAGCAGGCTTCCTGCTGAGTAGAGAGCCTGATGTGGGGCTCGATCCCAGGACCCTGGGATCATGACCTGAGCTGAAGGCAGAGGCTTTAACCCACTGAGCCACCCAGGCTCCCCTATCCTGTATATTTTGTCTTTTTTATTTTGTCCTAGAATCTGTCATTTCTCCAAAGATTCCTGGTTCCTTGTTTTCGAGAATGGTATTAGAAATCAAGATCTGGAGGCTAGGTGTACTTGTTTCTGCTGCAGTGTTATTGCTTGCAGGCTTGATAGAGAAAGGAAATATGTATGTATGAACTAGACAGTATAGATGCATATATATATGTATATATAATATATATATATACCTGTATCAATATTGAGCTAAACATGACTTTGTACTCACATGCCTAACTTCAGTGTCATTATACCATGAATCATTCTAGATTTCTTTTCTTGCAGTTTCTTTGGGATTTTATACATGGCAATTATGTGAAATAGTAGTTTCATTTCTTCCTTTTCACCATGTATAGCTTTTATATTCAGGTTACGTGGTACTAGCTAGGGCTTCCATTAGGTATTGAATAGGAATGGTGAGAAAAGACATCCTTGACTTCTTCCTGATCTTAGGGAAGAAGGATTCAGCTTCTCTGCATTAGAAATGATGCAGAATGTAGGTTTTTGTTAGTTGTTCATGGTCGAGTTGAGAAAGTTCTCTTCTATTCCTGGTGGGTTATTTTTTTATGTCATAAATAAGTATTAGATTTTGTCAAATGCTGTTTGGGTATTGATTGATAATATCATATGATTTTTCTTTAACCTGTTGACATGATGGATTACATTAACTGATTTTTGAATGTTGAATCTTTCTTGCATACTTGGAATGAATTTCATTGGTTTAATTCTTTTTAAACATTAGCAAATTGAATCCAATAATATTTAATTGAGGATTGTGTGTCTATGTTTATATGAATTATTATCTCTAGTTATTGCTATTATTATTTTTTTGGTAATGCTTTTACCTGATTTTGTTAATAGGGCACTGTTGTCCTTATAGGATGAGTTAAGAAGTCTTCTCTCTGCTTTTATTTTCTGAAACTGATTATGAAGAATCGGTATTATTTTTTCCTTAAATGTTTTGTAGAATTCACCAGTAAAACCATTTGGGCTTGGTACTTTCCTTTTGGGGAAGTTTATTAATTGAGACAATTTCTTTAGTAGAGTTTTTTCAAGTTATTTATTTCTACACATGAGTTTTAGTAGTTTGTATCTTCCAAGAAATTGGTCCATTTCATCTAAGTTATCCAATTTGTGGACACAACGTTGTTCATAATATTCTTTCATTATCCTTTTATGTCCTTGAGATCAAGAGTAATGAAAACTCCTTTCTTACTTATATTGTTAATTTGTGTCTTTTTTTCCTTTGTGCTTTTCTATATTGTTTGCCTGTTTTAAATTTCATTGATTTCTGCTCTAATTTTTATTATTTTTTTTCAGCTTGCTTTATGCTTAAATTACTCTGATTTCCTAAAAAGGAAGATTATATTATTGATTTTGTACCTTTATTCTATTCTAATATGTGTATTCAATGTTATAAATTTCTTTTTAAGCACTGCTTTTGCTACATCCCACATATTTTGATAAATTTTATTTTTATTTTGATCTAGTTCAAATATTTAAAAATTTCTTTCAAAACTATTTGAGTCATGTATTATCTAGAAGTCTGTTGTTTAATTTCTAAATATTTGGGGGGTTTTCCTGCTATCTTTCTATTGTTAATTTCTAGTTTATTTCCATTGTGGTGTGAGATTATATCTTGTATGGTTTCTGTGCTCTTTTTGTGGAGTGTTTTATGGCCCAGAGTGTGGTCTGTACTTATAGGGATGAGCTGGAGAAAAGTGTGTATTCTGTTGTTGTTGGATGGAATATTCTATAAATGTCTATTAGAGAAAGTCAAATGATAGTGATGTTAAGGTCAACTATATGCTTACTGATATTCTGGCTGCTTGATCTGTCTGTTACTGACAAAAATATGTTGAAGTCTCTGACTATAATAGTGGATTTATCTATTTCTCCTTGCAGTTCTATTGATTTTTGCCTCATAGATTTTGATGCTTTCTTGTTAGATGCATACATGGTTAGGGTTGTTGTATCTTCTTAGAGAACTGATGACTTTTTCATTATGTAATGCATTTCTTTATCCCTGGTAATCTTTTTTTCTGAATGTAGATTTGTCAGATTTGTTAGTATACCTACTCCACCTTTTTCAGTTAGTGTTAACATGGTATATCTTTCTCAGTCTTTTTTACTTGTAACTTATCTCTGTCTTTATATTTAATGTGGGTTTCTTGTAGGCAACATAAAGTTGGGTTTTGTGTTATTTATCCACTTTGATAATCTTGGTTTTTAATTGGTGTATTAAGATCATTCATATTTAAGGTGATCATTGATATAGTCACATTAATATCTACTGTGTTTGTATTGGTCCTCTATTCATTACCCTTACCATTTTTTCCCCTTTGTTCCCTTTTTTCTCTGATCTTAACTGAGCAATTTTAATGATTCCATTCTATCTTCTTTCAGCACTACAACTATACTCCTTTTATTTTTTTTTAAGATTTTATATATTTATTTGTCAGAGAGAGCACAAAAAGGCAGGAGAAGCAGACTCCCCACTGAGCAAGGAGCCAGATGCAGGACTTGATCCCAAGAGCCTGGGATCATGACCTGAGCCTAAGGCAGACACTTAACTAACTGATTCACCCAGTCATCTCTATACTTTTTTTAAAATTGTTTTTTTGCCCTAGGGATGCCTGGGTGGCTCAGTCCTGAAGCATCTGCCTTTGACTCAGGTCATGATCCCAGGGTCCTGGGACCTAGCCCCACATTGGGCTCTCTGCTTAGTAGGCAGTCTGCTTCTCCATCCCCAGCTCCCCATGGTTGTGTTCTCTCTTTCTCTCTCTCTGTCAAATAAATGAATAAAATCTAAATAAATAAATATATAAATAAGTAATAGTTTATTGCCCTAGAGTTTACATATACATTTTTAACAATCTAATTCCATGTTTAAATAATACTACAGTGTTTCACATGTAGTATAGGTACTTTATAACAGAGTCTTCCCAGTTCCTCCCTTTGTGCTATTGTTGTCATTTATTTCACTGTGTCTTGTGTTATAGTCATCCAATACATTGTTACTATTATGACTTTATTCAGGTATTTTTCAGATCAGTTAAGAATAATAAAAGTAAAACTATGTGTTCCTTCTTCATTGTCTTCTTATTTTTTGATAGATCCAAGTTTCTGACCGATATCATTTTCTTTTTACATAAAAACCTTTTTTGGATTTCAGGGCAAATCTGTCAATGCTGAATTCCCTCAATTTTTGATTGTCTAGGAAATTCTTTATTTCTCATTTTCTTGTAAAGAATAATTGTACTTGCTATAAAATTCCAGGTTGGTGATATCTTTTTCTTTCCATACTTAAAATATTTCACTGTACTCTCTTCTTCATTGTATAACTTCTGATGAGAAGTCCACTGTCTTTCTTGTGCTTGCTCTTCTATTGATAAGTTATTACTTTTTTTCCTCTGTCATGTTTCAAGATTTTCTCCATGTCTTTGATTTTCTGCAGTTTTAATATGATATGCCTAGGGTCTATTTGTGCATGCATGCACACAGGCACGTATGGGGGGACGTGGTTTGCAATTATTTTGCTTTGTGTTTGTTGAACTTCCTGGACCTGTGGTTTGGAATCTGTCATCAGTTTTGAAAAGTACTTGGAAAGTTCTCCATTTTTTCCCTTTCTCATTCTCATTTTCCTATTATGTGTATGGTACACCTTTTGAAATTATCCCACTGTTTCTGCACAATTCTTTCTATTTTTTAAACTCTACTTTCTCTTTGCATTTCACTTTGTAATTTCTTTTGACCTATCCACAAAATCACACATTCATTCCTCAGTTGTGTTAAATCTATGGTTAAGCTTATGAAATGCATTCCTTTATTTCTGTTACCCTTTTTTTGATTTCTAGCATTTCCTTTTGATTCTTTCTTGGATTTTTCTTTCTTTTGCTTATATTACTCATATGTTCTTGTGCATTACCTACTTTTCCCATTAAGGTCCTTAACATATGAATTACAGTTATTTTAAATTCCTTTTCTGATAATCCCCAAATTTGTGCCATTGGTAGCTCTGGTTCTGATGATTTTTTTTTAATCTCTTCAGACTGCTTTTTTTCTCTTGCATGCCTTAATTTTTTGCTGCTGCTGTTGTTGAAAGCCAAATGTGTTTTATCAGAAATAGTATATGGGTATTTAGTATAAGGATTTATGTAAGCTGGCTAGGAATTTGGTTGGGTTTAATATTTGCTTTAGCTGTAGGTGCTAGAGGTTTCAAATCTCTCTAGTGTCTGTGTTTTTGTCTCCTTATTTGACCTTGGACTTCCCTAAGTACTTTTCCTTGCAGAGTTTGTGTCTTGTTGCCCTTTCATGCTCTTTCAGCTGCAGTCCCTTGTTAGTATACTGGAGACTTGGTCTGGTGATAACGTTATGGGTTGGGGGATCACTCTCTAATCCTTTGATTAAAATCTCTGTTTTATACAGCCTGTGTCTTGGGAGTGTAACTTTGGTGTCTTTCCAGTAGTATAGCTTTTCCCCAGGCCTCCACCTTCTACTTCTTTGCCTGACTGCAGTGTTCTCAGCCTATTTCCTTGAGACCTGGACCCCTGATCACTATGTTTTCATCTTCTTAGATGAGACCAGAAGGCTAGAGGAAGCTGTCTGTAGTGGGAGAATGTCCTTTCCCAGTAGGAAAAAGTTCTGAAAAACTCCTTTCCCCTGGAGTGCGGACCTTTTTTATGAAGAAATCTCTGCTCACATTTCACAATAATTACTCTTTCCCTCCCCCTTCCAGGGCCCTTGAGGGGATCTTTCTTAGATCTTCACCATGAGAACCTGGTGAGTTTCTTAGTGGTAAAACCCATGAAAGGGTGTCCCCCAACTCCCAAGACTGCAGCCTTCAAGAATTTCTCCCTCTCTAGCTGACCTACCCTCAGTCTCCAGCAGCTCATCAAAATTACCATTTAAGTATTATTGCCACTTAAGTATTCCTACCAGTTTATGGCTCCAGTGGGCTTCTGTTCCAGATAAGATCTTGGTCGTGTTTTTCTATTTCTCCACTTTTCCACATTATGGCTTGCCCTGAGTAGTACCTTAGTTCTCTGATGATTCCAAGAAAAGTAATTTTCAGGTTTTACTTGTTATAAGGATGGGAATGATGACTTTAAGGCTCTTCACTCTGTTAGGAGTTGAAATTGGAAGTCCGAGGAGATAATTTTCCTGTCCCTTGAAGATAGGAAGTATGAAGAGGGGAAGGGAACCAAGACTGGGGAAATAGGTCTGGTCTCACTTCTCTAAAGCCTTTTGTGCCAGGTTCAAGGTTTGGACTATTTGCTGCAGGCCAGAAATGGGCAACCGCGGAAGAATTTTAGCTGGGTAGTGACATGGCCGAAGGCTCATACTGGTAGCAGCATAGGCGTTCCTCTCCTGTGGACAGAAGGCTGGGGACAGACACAATCTGGTCAGGCTGAGACAATTGTATCACGCATTCTTTTCCCATTTGGGTATCTGGGGTGGATTTAATGCTATTGTTCAGTTGTGATTTCAACAGGGCATATGTCATTGTTTACTTTAATTGAACTCGAAAGAAAGCCTTTCATGTTGTCTTGTTGCACGCTGCCTTCCCAATGAACTGGGCATAGCACATGCTGAAATAGTAATTGAACTGAGTGAACTGAATCATTCAGGAGTTTTAGTGTAATTTCAGCCCAGGCTACCTCCGGCAGCTATGTTGGTGGAAATACAGGTTAAAGATGAATTGATATATTATTTTCTATAAGCTTTACAAAATCATGTTAATTTTACACTTATGGATAAAAGGGAGGCAACAAGAGATAGTCCTTGTCCTGCTACCTTTTTTCAAGGATTATTATGTGCAAAGTTCTAAAAAGAACAATTTATAGCACTGTATAAATTTATATGATTAAAGTAACACATGTTTTGGTGCCTTTGAGTCAACAGTTGTGATACAGTGGATCATTCTCTCAGCAAAGCTCAGGAAATCATTGCATCGGATGCCCATGGACTTCTACTCAATGAACAATACACTGGCAGCATCAGTAAGTCAGGTTCTGTGCTTGGCACCATGGACAACGATATGGAACTCACCCCGCTGCTTTTAGTGACTGAAAACCTTGTGGGTTAGGCAGGCATCCCATGACCTATAATATCAGTCAGATTGTGGTAAATGAGCAAGTAATGATAAGATGATAAAAGTAAGTCCTTCCTTCGAGTTTTTACTATGGAGCCAAGACCTATGCACAGCATTTTGTACATATATTCACAGTTCATTTTTATAGGGACGCTGAGATGTTAGTACTATTATACCCACTTCACAGATGAGAAATATGAGGCTCAGAGATCTTCAGTGTTTTGCCCAAGGTCACAGCAGGCAGAGGAATCAGGAATGGAAATGGGATCTTTCTGGCTCTAAAGCTTTCCCTTCCATCTGTTCACTCTACATTAAGGTATAAGAACCCAGAAAGTGTGATTTAATTCTATCTGGATGAGTCAAGAAAAGCTTCACAGATAAGGTGGCATTTAAACTAGATTTTGACAGGAGTTGGATCCTGCCAGGATGAAAAGGAAAACAGGAGCGTATACAACTGAAGAAAGAGTAAGAGCAAAGGTATGCAAGGGTTCAGGACTGGGGAGCCCTGCAGAACGGCAGGAGTATGGTACACAGATGGGATCTGGGGGTGAAGGAGATGAAGGGACAGTGTTTGAATTCCAGTGGAAGGCATGAGTCCCGGGCCACGAAGGGATTCTGGAATGGAAGAGTCAGTGACCTAATCAGATCTGAGTTTTAGCAAGCATATGCTGGAGGCCTGTGGAAGCTGAAGTGCAGGGAATCGAGGCTGGGGGCAGGGAGATGAGGTACAGGGGAAAGAAGTTAAAGACCTAATTCTTAATACAAAGTTAAAAAATTTTTTTTATACAGAGGGTCAGAATATGTTAAGTTCCTTTACAAGAGGAAACTTCGGTTCCCCTGAGATTTCTAGACATTTGATCTTGATGGTTGTCTTCAGACTCCTATTATTGCTTTCCTTAAACTACGCCAGGGCTCAGGAACCTGAACTTGGAAAGTTAAAACACACCTGCTCATTGTATCTGTTACACCCATTTTTGTGAAAATTCAGATGGATTATATTCACCTAAAATGTGTCTAGAAAGAATAGTTAATAAAGCCCATTTCTGTAGAAGAAGGAAGTCCAAACAATTCTCTTATGTTTAACTCGTGTCTTTGAAGTTCTTTACAAAGCATGGAGACATTTCTTTGTTAGTGATGAAGCTAGAAAGGGTCTGAAAATACACTGTAGCCTGGAACCGGGGTGAAATGTTTGGGAGAAATCCAGGCACTCACAGTAAGTATCTGTGGACTGTCCCACAGAACTGGCCGTGAGGGACCTCTTCCTTTCTGGAGAGGGTGGTGATGGAGCAGGGCAGTGGGCAGAGTGAGAAAAAAAGGCCACACTGATTCTGTGTCATAGGAAAGGACAGGTCCCTAAGCCAAGACCTCTTTTAATTAGCAACCGGTCTGCTTGGGATTGGAGCGGTCTCTCCTCAAGTGAAGACAGACTGTCCTAGATGGGCCATCTGCTCTGTTTCCTCAGCAATGACCCTTGTTCAGTTCTTACCTTTAGAACCTGCTCCTCTTGATGAGATAAACAATATGTTTGAAGCACCAGAGATGCTGGGCAGCTTAGCAGAGAAATGATGTTTCATGAAGTGCCATCCTGTGCAGCCATCTGCAGAGACCACTTTTGACCATTCTTGGGGATATTCCATTTATCCTAGGGTTCTGATGCCATCCATTGGAAACTGTCAGGGTTTTTTGACCTTTTTGGTTATTTTGTTTTGGTATGATTTGGTTTAAAGATGAGCATACCCCACTGCCCCTTTTTTTAGATGGAGCAAGATTTTTCATATACAATGATTTATGAATTAAAGAGTTACTAGAGATGAATTATTTAATAGGAAAATGATATAAAAAAAGATCATGTGGGGCACCTGGGTGGCTCAGTGGGTTAAAGCCTCTGCCTTCGGCTCAGGTCATGTTCCCAGGGTCCTGGGATTGAGCCCTGCATCGGGCTCTCTGCTCAGCAGGGAGCCTGCTTCCCCCCTCTCTCTCTGCCTGCCTCTCTGCCTACTTGTGATCTCTGTCAAATAAATAAATAAAATCTTTTAAAAAAAAAAAGGGATCCTGCTTTACATCCTAACAAGAGTTACTTGTAAACCTGTTTCCTGCCTCCTGTAAACTAATTATTCAGAACTATAAAGTACCTCACCTCAAGATTAGCTAGAAATTGAGTAAGTATATATAAATACATCATAAAAGAATGATATTTATATTTGTCATTAGCACATAATTTAAAACATTTAAAAATTTTAATTCATTCAAAACAATGTGATGAGAATGACAATATTCAGCACTGACAATAACTATAACCTATTGTTTTAATCCATTTCTATATATCTTTATTTTTTAAAATCTATTCTCTCACAGAGCCACAATACCATTAATATACCTAACAAAGTTAATGATAATTCTCTAATAAAATATTCACTTCATGTTAAAATGTCTTCAGTGGTATTAAAAAATGTGTATTTAGAGTTGATCTTCCTATATAAGGTCCACTCATTGCCTATGGTTACTGTGTCTCTTAAGTATCTTCTTAAATATTTAGTCTGGAATAGTCATTCCTTTCTTCCTTTTCTTTCTCATGTGCTATTGACTTGGAGAAATCAGCCCAGTTGTCCTGTAGAATCTCCTATATGCTGGACTCGCTTCTTGTGGCATAATCTTCCTTGTTCCCTCATGCTCTACATTCCTGAAGAAGGGACTTTCTCTAAGGCTTGCTAGAGCACAGTAAATTTTTTTTTTCCTAAACTTCATAGATGTGTATTTGAGTCTCAGTTAAAGGCACAGAATGTCTGATTTCCTCACTTTTGGTAATGCTGAATGATCATTGACCACTTCAGCTTTTCTCCCAGTAGTGTTCGTGTACATTCATGGCAGTAGCTTAGAAAATTTTTTTCATTAGACCTTGTAAAATGATGAATTTCTAATTCTAACATTCTTCATGCATTTGTGAGCTGTAATTATTCAGGACAGCAAAATTGCCATTCACTGGCTAGGTCAAAAAAGTTCTGATCTGTGGTGGACTTGAGTTCAGCCGTTTTCCCAAAGAACTCTCCTTCCTTTTCAGAGGGAATGGGAATCAGAGATTGCATTCTGGGTTCTAGGGGTGCTCATGGCTCCAGACTTGCCACCACTTCCAGGCACATGGTAGGCAGAACTAGTCAATATGTATTAAACAAGGGGGATAAAAGAATTTTACACTAATATTTCTAATTCAATTTTAAGATGTACGTTTGTTTACTTCTTGAACTTTAAAAAAAATTTTTTATTTATTTAATTTCTTTTCAGTATAACAGAATTCATTGTTTATGCACCACACCCAGTGCTCCATGCAATACGTGCCCTCCATAAAACCCACCACCTGGCTCCCCCAGCCTCCCACTCCCCGCCCCTTCAAAACCCTCAGAATGTTTTTGAGAGTTCACAGACTCTCATGGTTCAACTCCCCTTCCAATTTCTCTCAACTCCCTTCTCCTCTCCATCTCCCCATGTCCTCCGTGTTATTTGTTATGCTCCACAAATAAGTGAAACCATGTGATAATTGACTCTCTCTGCTTGACTTATTTCACTCAGCATAATCTCTTCCAGTCCGGTCCATGTTGATACAAAAGTTGGTTATTCATCCTTTCTGATGGAGGCATAATACTCCATAGTGTATATGGACCACATCTTACTTATCCATTCGTCCGTTGAACTTTTTTTTTTCCCCTGAAGCCCAAAAATCCTTGTTCCCGCTGACATTAACAGAATTACTTGCTCACTTTATCCTACAATATACCGGTAATAGTTTAAAAATAGAAACACTAATGTTAGTACTAAAATTAAGTCTACAGAATATAGTTTAAGATTTCTGTTTCCCTAATTACGAACAAGAAATGAGCATTACAAACACACACCTCAGATGCATCTTAATCTTTCTCTCTCTTTCTTCCTTTCTTTCTTTCTTTCTTTTTTTTTTTTTGTGCTCTCTCTTCCTGTCTTTTGCCAGTTTTTGTATTAGGTACTTCATCATTTTCTTCTCAGTTATGGGGAGTGTTTTAAATACTAGGGGTATCCAAACCCTGTGCTATAAGTTGCAAACATTTTCCTCAGTTTGTCACTTATTTGCTTATTTTTAGAAGTGAATGTAACCTCGAGATTTTATTGTCTTCATAATAAAATAGAAGATGAAGCTTAGAATTGGATCTCTTATCTTCTCCCAGTTTAAAATATTCGCATCTTTTAATGGCCAGGATTCTCTTGCATCTGTGTTTGGACTCAACACCTTCAAGCCTCAACACCATGTTCTTTGTAGTTTCAGCTTCTTTCCAAAAAACTGGCTTAGCCTGTCCACCATAACCACTCTGTTCCCTGTCTTCATGGCATTTTTCTCGGGCATACAGAGAATTCTTGCCTTTCATGTCCTGTGTTACTTTGTGATGCTGGTGCTTGCTATCCTTTTATAGACAGTCCAACAAGTTTTGAGAAGATCCA
The DNA here is from genome assembly GCA_003697995.1 of Taxidea taxus jeffersonii. Taxonomy (NCBI): domain Eukaryota; kingdom Metazoa; phylum Chordata; class Mammalia; order Carnivora; family Mustelidae; genus Taxidea; species Taxidea taxus. The sequence continues at coordinate 38,453 of RCUC01130332.1, forward strand.
CCATGTTTTGTGGAAGTGTTAGCAGCATGAGGAGAAAGCTCATTGATTTTTTTTTTACTTTGTATATAGTATTTTGTGATGCAAAAATTTTTTGTCTTTAATTTTTATGTAGTAAAAAATATCAAGTTGTTTCTGACCTGCTTCAAGATTTTGAATTAGAGGAATTTTTATCCACACGTGGCTTATAAAAGAACACAGCTGTGTTTTTCCTGCTATGTTTGTGGTTTCTTGTTCTGATCCACTTGATATTCTTACAGGTGTGCAGTGTGAAGAGGAACAGATTTAGTTTTCTCTTACTCCATATGGCTTCTCAGTCGGCAAAACACTATTAAAAAATTTACTTTAGACCCTGACTTCTGGATAGAATGGACTAGCTTGTGTATTGATAAGACAAAGTAGAAACAGTAAAATAAAAATGGTAATCGTACAAAATTAATTGTTTGCAGGTACCGCTGAGCTGTCATGTCCTTGGGACATGTAACTTGGAACGCAAGGGTCCCAGTTACTGGAGAGCAGGGAAGTGTACTGAGATGAACCAGATGTTCTCTGCCATTCTTGCTCTTGAGGAATCTGCTGAGGTAGAAGTGCCCAGGACTGGGGGGCTGAGAAGCTGAGAAGCCAAGCATAACGCAGACTAAAATACTGAGAAGACCTTGAGTTCACAATTTAATAAGTTTTGACAGATGCATACTATCCTGTAACCAGCACTCAAACAGGATATAGAATATCTCATCACCCCAGGAAATTCCCTTGTGCTTTGTTCCAGTCAGTACAGACTGCAGAAGCTACTACTGTTACGATATCCTTCACCACAGATTAGATTTGCCTATTCTCAGACTTTTTATAATGGAATCATAGAGCATGTACTCATTTACATCTTTCTTATTTTGTCAAACATACTGTTTTGATATTCATCTATGTTGTTTGTGTCAGTATGTCTTTTGTTTTTAGATTGGCTAGTTTACTTCTGGGGAATAAAGGTCCATCCTAAACTGTAACCCAGTTACCCGGGTCCTTGGATTCTTCTACGCCTGCCTTACCTGTTTACGTCCCCTCTGGGGCCAGACTTTTCTCTCTGCCCCCACTTGGCCTTACATATACTTCTCCTGTGATACGTACACTGGTTGCAGGCAGAGACAAGGGCTTAACCATTCTTTATCTCGAGGTTGAGCACAGTTTCTATTACATGGGAAGTGGCCAGTATATGAAAGACTGGACTAGGATTCTGCTTTTCAAGGGTTGATCACCTATAACTTTGGCACTGCCACATGTGGTCGGCTTTGAACCTCCCTTGTCTTGAACACACCCTCAAATTTGTTGTCTTAATTTGATCTGTTGAATCATTGTCCAACATTATAAGTGGAAATCTATCTCTAATAAAACTGTAAACTGATTAACATACTACTTGGCATGCATTAGTTGCTTAGTAAGGTGGGGAAAAAGACATGGGGAATCCAAGCACAATCCTTCTTGGGCCAGTCATTGACATCACAGTTCTAACTATGGCCTGCAGCTGAGCCTGGCCAAGTTATAAAACTATTCTTATTATTTCCAAATAACAGCAAATTTGGTTTCCTTTCTTATTTTTCATTAAAAAAAAATCTGTTTTATGTGCACTGTTCCAGTCTTCTTCAGAAAACAAGTGTTTTGCAACAAGGAACTTTATCTCCCAGTCCTTTTTTATTTGCCCTAGGACTGAGCTATGGTTTTATACACACTGGACACTCAAAAATATAGAGAAAGTGGTGATAATGAGTTCAGAACAGAATAATGAATAGATCTAAGCCCCGAGGTGCTTGATAACATACAATGCCACAGAAGAGCTTACAACTATCACTCCTGATAGCAGAGCAAAATGAACAAAATATAAAAATCAAAGAGAACATCTGGATAAAAAGTGAGATGGAGCAACAGAAGAGAAACTTAGCCTTAAGAATGTTCTGTAACTGTGGATTGCCAAACTCAAGGGAAAGGTTTAGAAAAATATGATAGGCTCCACTTACAGGGAACTCAGTTTCCTTAGCAAATGGATTTGGTAATTGGAATTTTTGTTCCTTCTTTTCCTCTGGGAGTGTGTGGATGAAAGTTAATGAATGTGGTAAAATTGCACAGTGTCTGAAAATTGCAACTTTTGAAAGGGCCATTGCATTACATCTGTGTGATTTGCATGACGGTGTGGGGATGGTAAAGAGGACCCAAACCTACCAGATGTTTTCCCTCTGAAGTTTCAGATTCCAGACTTAAGATCACATAACTGAGAAGGAATAAAATGGAAGAAGACAAATCCTCCAGGTTTATAGCAGATGATTGTAAGCCAAATTGCATGGCTTTGTGGATAAATCTCACCTGGTAGTCTACTGGGGGGACTTTACCGATTTGCATACTCAAGTTTCATACCACTGTCTCCAAGTCTCCATCGGCTTCATTATCTTTTCTTACTTCGCATGTTTTCACAAGTTGTTCAAGTAACTACTGCTGAGCAATAAATTTCCCCAAACTTAGTAGTGTAAAGCAGCTATTTTATAAAACCTACAGATTTTGTGGGCCAGAAATTCAGACAAGATAACACAGGATGGTCCATCTCTGCTGTGTCAGTCTTCATGTTCACCGGGGGTGAGTGGAGCCGTGGAGACAAGCATCTAGAGGCTTTGTTACTTGCATGTCTGATATTTAGGCAGGGGTGACTCAAAGCTGGGCGTGGCCGGGACTGTGTCTACAGCTTCTCTCAGCACTGTGGCTGGGTTCTTAGAGGGAGAGCCTTGAGACCCAGCATTCCGAGAGAACCAGGCAGAAGCTCTTGGCTTTACTACCCAGCCGCACAAGTCACATATATTTACTTCTTTTATATTCCGTCTTCTGAGCAGCTTCAAGTGCCGTTAGAATCTAGGGGAGGCAGAGAACAGAGACCACATCTCTTGATGAGAGAAGTGTCAAAGAATTTGTAGTCATAAAACAAAAACAAAAAAACCCCAGCTATATCTGTACATTAAAGAGCAAACACAACAACAAATGGCATTTTTTTAGTCAACGCTTTCTCAGACTTGCTCAAAGGACAAGTTATGCATTTGTTTCTGGTCCTTTTGCCATCAATAATAAGTTCTGGGGTGCCTGGGTGGCTCAGTGGGTTAAAGCCTCTGCCTTCGGCTCAGGTCATGATCTCAGGGTCCCCAAATCAGGCTCTCTGCTCACCGGGGAGCCTGCTTCCCCCCTCTCTCTGCCTGCCTCTCTGCCTACTTGTGATCTCTCTCTGTCAAATAAATAAAATCTTTAAAAAATAAGTCCGTGTCACAGGGCTCTAGATTGAATTCTGACAACGAAGCACTTGCGTGGTATTTGGATATTGGAAGAGAGGCCACTTTTAGTACCTGACAATGGTGGGCAGGTGGCAAATCTTGTCTTCACCGCTACCGTCAGCTGAGTTCATTCATGGCAATATTCTTAATTGTCCACAGCTTCCTAATTTCCTAAAGTCCAGCAGTCTTTTCCCCTCAGCCTTTCCATCAGTTCTGTAAGCACTGTTTCCCTGTATGCCTAGAGAAATTCCTCTGTTTTCACAACTGACCCTTTAATCTATCTAATTCAATTATGTATTTATATTTCAATGGATCAGGGAGTTATTTTACTAATATCAGTTTTTAAACGTCAGACATATTCCACCTGGGGATTTGCAAAAAAAACTGTAATGTAATTGCTGATTTTATTTACTTAACTAATTTATATTTAACGTCTCCAAATAATTTAAAATACTTCGGCCGGTAATTTTGCAATCAAGTCATTTAAGTCTGACAATTTTAATAAGAAGAAAAAGAATGTTTAGACAAACCCCACTCGGGTAAAATGCCATGACTACATAAGGAAAGCCTAAGTAATTTAATAAACTCTTAAATGACATAATACATACTGAATAAGTTATGCTAAATGCCCATGGCCAATAATATGTTTGAAATAGTAAAGAAAAAATATTTGAGTTTAGTTTAGTCTTTGTTGGTGTTCTCTTCCAGTTAATAGTATTTATCAGAATGTCGGCATTACACTTAGCACACAAATATCTATGGCACTGCTCAACTATAAAAGTAGTAATGAGATATATCATGTGTTTTATTTTGTCAGTAAAGGTACATGAGACAGAATACACAAGCATACTGTTAGTTCTGTCAGAGTCAAAGATGGAAACAACACTGTCTTTCCTCCCAAAGATCCTATTATAGCTCAGTAATTGTAAAGATAATAAATAGGTTTTAAAAAAATTATAGTCAAGCTCCAATCTAACTGAGAGTGGGGCAAGGCCAAAGATTTTTGGCAAAATTTCTGACTGCTTGAAGGGAGTTCCAAAAAGTCACCTTTTATCTTTGATCTTCTTTATATCTAGACCCAAATCTGGACCCTGTGCCTGGAAAGTACATGTGTGTGCATGTGAGAGAGATAGTGTGTCGACCGTAGTGCATCACACTGCTCCACTAGCGACAACATGGAGTTAGGACTGGATCACGGGTCACCTAAGCCACCTAGACATGCTTTGCTGCTTGACCCCATTCATAATCTTTGCCAGTGACCTTAGTAGTGAATGCTTTTGATCACTGGGGGAATTGAACAGAGACTGTTAATGGTTGGGAAAAATATACTTTAAAATGAGTATCTGATATTTTAAAGTGAGTAAGTTTTCAGGGTGAAGCAAGAGAAGGGGAGTTGTATTTATAGGGAACAATAAATGCAAGGCAAAGGCCCATTTGAGAACTCAAGAAGTTTGTTGGTGTTTGAATATATGTGGTAAGCAGACCCTGGGAGAAGGGGCTCCCGAGAAAGGAAGGGGCTTTGAGAAAGGGAGAGGCTAAGTATGGAAGAGCTTGTGCCTATCTCAGAGTTTCACTCTGTATAGAGAGGGGAGTCAGGAGTTGAGTCATCATTGTATTGCAAGGCCAGAGCTGTGCTTTGAAAAAGATCACTCGGGCATTATGGAGAATGCACCGGAGACAATTTGAGAGAACTTGATGTAGTCTACACAGTGGTGGTAAAAACAGCCTTCTTAAAATCTGGATGGGAGTGGGGCTACCTTCAGGGACTTCTCTACTACATTTTTTTCCCCATTGTGTGTGGGGGTGTATGTGTATCCATGGAGAAAATGGTTCGGACCATACCTGTTGCTGTTTCTCTCTCAAGGAAAGTTTACAATTCTGATGCCTATGCCTGCCTCTTACTGCACAGAGCAGACTAGAGCTACAAGAACAGAGAGGAGGGACAAAAATGAAGTATTTAAAAATAAAGTCAAGGTTGGAATAGTCAAACAGGAATTATACAAGTTTTGGTAATTCCTAAAAGTCAACAAAGGGCTCAAATGTTTATGAACTAAAGTTCACCAGAAGACTCTTTGTGGAAAGAAATCAATAAATGTAGTAGGATCAGAAAAACAATCCACAGCTAGGAAGGAAAAGCCAAATATAATGATGTCTGCTGAGAGAGGTCAATCTAACTTAATTTGTGATGTCTTGAAGAGAGTTTTTAAGCAATAATCTAGAAAGACAGGAGATTTAAGAAAAAAGAAAAGGTAATTAGAAATATATTATGCTTGCTAGTAGGAAACACTGCATTGATTTCTCCTAAATATGTTAATGGGCTCCTCAGAAGAGTTCTTGGCTTAAAATTTTGGGGACATGTTAGACTTTGTGAAGAAACTGAGACTTTTGCAATTTTATCAAACTCCTGGCAAAGTAAAATAACCCAGGACTTTAAAAATGCAAATACTAGCTATAAATGAAGAACTCAAAATGGATTAATTCAAAGACAGTTTCATTCGCAAGTGCCAATGAAAGTAATAGAATACTCATTTGTGTGTGCCTGTGTATAATTTTGTGGTAATTAAAGTTAAAAATGAGACATAAAGGACCCAGGGGCCCAGCTGTGAGTTAAGAAACTCCCAGGAATATAGTGGAATTGAGCATTTAGCCCTAGTTTTTTTCCTGAGTCTTTAAAAGTCTGAGATTGGAGCCAAAATATTTCATGCTCAGAAATTTGAATGTATTTTTTTGAAAGTGATGTTCTAGGGGATGAACTACCTTAACCAGACTCATATGAGAGTGATGAGCAAACCAGAGTAAGGCATAAATTTATAATGAGAAATTTAGCTTCCAAGCAAATTGGTATACTTTTGTCAACTGATCCACTCAGTGTGGGAAAAGCTATGGAAACAGGCCCCATTCAGACAACTTCTTAGTAAACTGGAATAGGAACAACCAGAAAAAGTGATATAATTCAAATGGTCTTGAGGGCATGATAACTTGGAGTTCTCAAGTGATACAAATCAATGCTAAATACCCAACCAGGCTCACTGGCTCTTTCCTAACAACCTGTTTATAAATGTCCCCCTTTGTGTACTCTTTCTGGGCACTGTATAGACTATTTTGCTTTCTAGTTCAGGCAAATATTAGGATAGAAGGACAGGAAATCTAAAACACTTTTCATGAATTTAGCACAAACTAGAGAGGGAAGAGGTAGGAGTTTCTGAGGGCTAGAGTTAAGGTAGGCTTGAATTCCTCAAGGAAGGGGGATATAAATTGAGCAGTTTTGACCTGAAGCAAGAATGATGAATCAAGTCTCCGGGGACAAGCATCATGGAGGCTAGAATTGCTAAGAGCTGAGGGCAACATGTACTCATTGATGGTAGACAGCTATGATGTCAGTGGTTTTCACCTGAAGCCAGCAGGGTAGACATGGGGGGAAAAGTCTTTTTCTGCTGAAGAGCAAATAAGATGATTAAGGGTTAAAAGAAGATGAGTAGATGGTATAACAGTCTGGGGCAGAAAGAAAGAAGGAAAGAAACCTTGAGTGAGGTAAACATCTGTGAGGTTTTGATTATAGCTGCTTTTATTTTATTATTTTATTCTTAATTTTTTTTTAAAGTAGGCTCCACGCCCAGCATGGAATCCAGTGTGGGGCTTGAACTCACAACCCTGAGATCAAGAGTCAGATGTTCAATGGACAGAGCCACCCAGGCGCCCCTATAGCTGCTTTTAAATTCTGAACAATCTGGACTATTTCTAAAAGTCCTTAATGGCTAATAATCCATGCATTGAACTTCCTCAAGGAAAGAATGAACTTGGGCAGGAACTACGAAGTCAAAAACTGAACTCCCTAGGAGTGACCAGTAGTCCACCACACCCAAGTCCGAAGTTCACAGAGAATTCTCAGGTGATGGGACAAGGTGTGGCTACCCATATGTGCTGGGCCAGGGGGAAATAGCATGTGTGCCCATATGTGAAAACTGCTTTTTCTTACTTACTGTGTTCCTGTGGGATATGACTGCCGAGCCCCATTCACTATTAGAGCTAGGTGGCACAGGATTCTGTCTGTTGGATGGTAGCCACAAAAGTTGGAGTGCTGGATGTGTACACAAGCTCCTTCCAGGGAGAAGCTGGAGAATTGGTTTTATTGTTGAAATGAGCCAGAAGGAGAATTGGTGTAGATATTAATGATGGTATAGAGATGAAATTATAGTTCCACAAAGTGAGTGAGTCCATTCCAGAAAGTCTCCATTAAAGGCATCATGCAGAATTCATGCCCAACTGTACCATCACAGAAACAACATGAGGACCAATTAGTGGCAGATACTTTTCAGAGCGTGTTGAGGAAAGTAAAGGCTTTCTAGAAATGCAATTATTAAAGCCAGTATTTAACTCAGAGCAGTTTTCATGAAGAGACTATGAATAAGTGTGGTGATAAAAGTAAACATTGTTTCAGCCTAGGCTGGAACCAATATACACAGCATGGGGCCCATAAAAGGGGTTTAGCAGGGTCTATATGTTGCAAGGAGAGGAAACCATGCTAGATTAGAACTGAGATGACTTTTTAATACCCTAACAAAGGATTTTCATTAACCTTTTAGTGAGAGGAACTGCCTATGTAAATCAAGGCTCTGGATCTCAGTGGGATAAACTAGGTGGCTCTAGTTTGTTGTTGTTGTTTGTTGTTGTTTTTTTAACATTTTTTCCTTCTCAGAGAGCTACATGCTGAAAAGGTAGAGATATTAGAAGCAGCAAGGGCCCAGTGCCAAAGCTGGGGGCCTGTGAAGGCAGACGAAAGAGTGGCACGGGTTGGGATTTAGGTTAAGGTCGTGGGTTGAATGGTGAGTCTGCTATATTGGGCACACATGCTGAAGGTCATACTGGCTTTCGAATGTGTTTCCAGGGCTTTCCCAGGACACTAAAGAATAAATTCCTGCCTCAGCCCTAGAACATCAGCTTTGGAACTGTTTTCAGATCTCGCTTAATACAGGTAGGGGAGTCCAGTAGGCTGCTGGGTCTGGCTCTCCTTGGCTTCAGAGCTAACGTTCACAGAAGCCAGGAAGGGGCCGCTGTCCGCAGGCCCTAAAAGAAAGTTTCAAGACCTTATATTATATATATTATATAATTATATAATATATATTATATATAATATTAATTATAATATATATAATATATGATTGATAATATAATTAATATATTATAATTATATAATAATATAATATATAATATTATATATATATTATATAATAAAGGAAAATTTGTACCCAAGGTGGCCGACCGAGCTGGCCAAAAGTTCCTGGCCATTGTCCTAGGGGACTTCCTGGTTCTTCTTCCCTACCCCATTTCCCAGGTGCGACGGAAGTACCATGTGTGCGGAAGTAGAAAGGTATAAATTACCCTTCCTGCTTGAGCTCAGGGCTCAGACCTTTGGAGAACAGCCTCTTCTTTTTTTTTTTTTTTTAAGATTTTATTTATTTTTATGACACAGAGTAAGAGCACAAGCAGGAGTAGCTGGCAGAGAGAGAGGGAGAAGCAGGCTCCCCAAGGAGCAGGAAGCCCGACATGGGACTCGATCCCAAGACTCTGGGATCATGACCTGAGCCGAAGGCAGCTGCTCAACCAACTGAGCCATCCAGGTGCCCCAGAACAGCCTCTTCTAAGCTCGCTGGTGTTAAATCTCCAGTCCTCCGAAGCCTCCGAATGCTGCTTGGGTCTTCCCTCAGGATCCAGTCCAGGTTCTGTAGGAGGCTCAGGTGCTAATTTCAAAGTCCTCAGATTTTCCAACTGAGCAGGGCTGGGAAGGTTTGGTCCGACAGCAGATGTGAGCATCCTGTAAAAACTGCCAGCCGATTGCAGCCTCTGTCGAGAGGATGGAAATGCTTGGAAACTGATTCACTTGTGCTATCAAGGGCTTAACGCCTTGCTATTTATTATTAATTGTACTCCATAAAACTTTGGTTTACAAATCATTTAAATTAGGTTTTCCTCCCAAGGGCTGCTGATTAACTCACAGACTGTGGAAAGAAGTACAGCTGGAACAAGTTAAAAGCCTGCCTAGGGTTCCGCATCAAGGCTGGGAGGGTGGAGCCAGTGTGAAAACAGAGGTCCCTGGAGTCCTCCGTGGCCCACTGAGTCACTGCACTGTGGGGCGTTGCCGCGCTGCTCCCTCCAGCCAGGTCTGGGATTCTTTGAGCAGCTCTGGCCACAGGCGGTTTATAGACCATCTATTTGGTGTCCACAATGACAAATCATCAAGTATCTGAGCTGCACAGTAAGTAATAGAGTTAAGATACCTCCAACTGACTCTGGTAAAAACTGGTTTTCTTAAGGCGCCTCTATATGCTGTTTACGACTTCTCCAGAGGCCCGCCAAACCCCTAGAATATTCAAGGAAAGGCAGTTTGTATCTGAGTGAAAATATGTTTATCCCTAGCATTGGCTGACTAGAGTAAAGGTCTGAGAAACGGAAGCATGAGGGAACTGAAACAATGCCCTACTTTTGACTCCCACAGTTGACAACCCACCACCATAAACTGATAGTGCCTTTTGACATACGTTCTTTTAAGTCAGTAAGCCTTTTGAAAAATATCAAAAAAATATTTCATTCCTTTTAACTGTTACCAAAATTTGGAATATAAAGATCTATGGAGGTTTTTTTTTAATCACATAGTTGAATTTCAAGATGATCTGTTTCTATGAAGTGTGACGCGATTAAGGCGGCTTTTGACTTTTCTCTTTTGGTAGAGACTGTTAGACCCTTATCTTCTCATATCTTGAGTAGTCAAGAGGCAATGTTACATGGAAAACTGGGAGCATGACTCATCCAGGACACAATTTTTTTTTAAAGATTTTTATTATTTATTTGACAGACAGAGATCACAAATAGGCAGAGAGGAGGGGGAGGAAGCAGGCTCCCCACTGACCAGAGAGCCCGATGCGGGGCTCGATCCCAGGACCCTGAGATCATAACCTGAGCTGAAGGCAGAGGCTTTAACATTTTTGAAGTGTTTATCTGTTGTGGTCAGAGCCTTTGGACTTCTCTTTCTTCACCCCTGCTCTTCTTTACTTCATCATGCCTCTGGCTGCTCGGACTGTCCACGTTCAAGTTCTACCTAAGCATGTCTGTACCTAAAGCCCTTTTCCTCATATTCCAAAATTGTTCTTCTGTTTTCTAAGTCTCTGCTATTAAAGTACTCATTACTCTGGGGATATCTCAACTGGAGTTTAGGAGGGAAGTAATTTAAAGCAGCCAGTGCATTCTCCAAAAAAGACTTAATTGTTAAACTAATTCTCTTAGAGTTATTTACCTTTCAAAATGGGCTTGTTAACCCAAATGAATCTTGATTTGGTAGAATTTTACACCTGAGAAGAGGGAAAGAGACCTATTCAGGCAGTGTGGAGAAGAGATTGGAGGACAGTGAGATCTCCTCACTCCTTGTTGTTTATCCTATGGACTGATCTGTAAAGTTAGAGAACTACACATATTGATCGAGTTGTTTGCAATTTTGTCATTGCTGCCTGGAGAATATCGATCAACTTAAATAGGTAATTTTGAGGTGACCTAGATGATTTAATAAGAGGCATCTGGCTTTATTGGTCTTGTTCCCAGCTCAGCCAATCATACATAAGGTAGATTCCTTGCTTGGATTCTAAGCTGCTCATAAGCATTCTGCTTTGCTTGATATGGTCCCTTTCTCATCTTGCTTGAAGTTCATTAGTGGGTCATAATGCAAATAGAAATAACTTCCTTTTGTAGTAGTGGGTTTCTCTCTCTCTTTTACGGTACATGGTTGAGTTGACAACATTCACCACTTGGTAACTTAGGGTCCAGAGGAATGAGATATAAAATAGTTCTAGGCCATGGGTTTCTCATGGTTGGGGTAGGATGACAGCATATTTTCAAAGGAGCTGGTTGGGAGCTGTCATCCATGGGGAGATGGAAAGAGGAAGGCTGATGGCAAATTTCATTCCTTTCATATTCCCTGCTCTGTCCAAACCTTCCTCCCCCGCCGCCTGCCCTGGCCAGGATATGCAGATTTGGTCTTAGGTGAAATGGATAACTTTCAGCATCTGGTATTTAGAATTTCAGTTCATTGTTCACATTCCTTTGAGTTTCTGGGATAACTTAATAAAGAAAAAGACCAATTTGGATTTCAGGAACGTGAGAAAATTTATACTGTTTGTGAAGCCAACAAGCCTCCTGGGAGGCAATTAGATAATTTAAGATTATTTCAAAGCTATGTATGTTGAATAGAAGACACATATAGGTCACAGAAATCACTTCTTAAATTAGCATTACTTAAGTCTTTCAGTCTCCAGCCAACATTGTTACTTGAGAGGCTGTTGATATGGAGGAAAATATGGATGAGAGGAGTCAATGACTTTGACTTTCGTTGGAATATTTTTTATCTTAGCATGTTCCCATCCGTGTTTTCCTCATGAGCTCCAGGCACCTTTCAATGTTCAGTTCTTTCCCATAAGTACTAGGTATTTCTTAATATCTTGGCAGTAATTTTATAGAATTTTATACTCTACTGCATAGGCAACCATATTGGATCAGACAGACACTAACATTGCTTACACCTTAGTTATCTACTCTAGGAAGGTGAGAATCCTCTGAGACCATAAGAAGTATGGGTTATGACTAGTTAGCTCTTTTTAATAGGTGAAGATAATTAAAGATTTGAAGTTGCTTGGGTCTAAATGGCAGATAAGTTTATCATGGTCCAATTCTGAAGAAAATAGGAGAAATAATTTTAATTGGTACAGATTTGAATTCAAACCACAGCTACTTTCAGGTCATGGTCCGGGATAGGCTTCCTACAAGAACTCTATTGCCTTACACTCAGCTCTCATGCAGATGGCTCTGGGATGACAAACTCTGTCTTGGAAAAAAAAAAAAAGAAAGAAAGAAAAGAAAATTACTTGCTTAGCTTGAGGTACCTGGAAAGCATGCACATGCATAGTGGTCATTAGAAAAGTTTTGCAAACTAGCTCCAGTGAAGGAGCTCTTGCTGGCTATTTAGTGAAATAAAACCATATCTCTGTCTCGCTGTAACTCCAGGTTCTCCTGTGCACTAAATGCCTTCCTTGGAGCAGGGACAGAAACAGTCAATTGGAGAGGAGGGGTATGGTCAGAGTATAGAATCAATGACATTTTCTTTCTTGCATTGCCTGGCAGACTGCCTTCTTGGAACACATACATATAGACAGTTGTCACACATCTTAATTATATGGAGCACAACTGTAGATGACACAGAAAATATATTTGCTTCTCTTAGAAAATATTTGATAGAAAACATGTTAACATCAATCTGAAAAAGCCTGCAGTGCTTGTGATATGGTAGAAATATCCTGTGGAGTTACTAGTACCCAGAGAGCCCTGCTAAATGCTTTGAACTGCCCTCGACAGATTCCTTTCTTCTCCTCACAGAGTGAGCACCTGTGCTAGCTGGCATCATAGATGTCGCCTTCAATTCCCATTGGTGAAGGTATTTCCCACTATGGTCTCTGCTCCCATCGTTTTTGATGTTGTAAACCAAATCATATTTGCCATTACTCAACTCCAGGAGAAACATTTTGTTTATAATTACATGTTATGAGGCATGTTGATGTCCCTTTTCTCTTTTTAAACCTAATTCAGTTGGCCTAATAATACTTCTAACATTTGTCTATCTGTCTTCACAGCACCTGCACTGCAGAAATCATCTTATTTTATTTGCCTGCTTGTTTATTGTGTGCACGTGCCAACAAGATGTAAGCTTCATGAGACAGAGACCTTGACTGGCTTATGTACCACCATATTCTGAGCACCTAGAGCAGTTTTGGTCCACAGGAAGCAAAGAATAAATATTGGTTGGATGAAGGAATGAAACAAAGCCAGAAGATTGTCTCATCCCTGGCTACTCCTTGGACTTTGTGCCATCCCTTGTCCTACTGAACTCCAAATGTCAGAGCTCTCCAGGACTCCATCCTGAGCCCCCATCTCTTTCCTAAATTCACTCTTTAGGTGAGATACTATCTATTTCTTTGGCTTCAAGTGCCCCATACATGCTGACAACCTCCAAATATATCCAACCAGCTAGGCCACCTACGGAGTCCAGACGTGACTATGCACTTCCTCCTTGATCTGCATTGGAATATCACACAGTTTTACTAAAATTAACTTTTTAAATCATACTCTCAAACTTCGGTGCAGCCAGCCAACCCCCCCCCAAAAAGAACAAATGAAACAATAATCAAACAAAACCAGTCCTTTGCCTGTCTTAATCAGCTCTATAAATGATAACACCTCCCACGCGGTGGCTCAGAGCAGAAATCCAGGAGTCATTCTTGAGTCATCCTTTCCTCAAGTCCCATAGCTCCTCTATCTGGCTGTCTTTTTGTTTCCACCACCAAAGTATATCTGGAAATGTGTTTGTTCTTTCTGTCTTTGGTGCTGGTGGATTTCCTTCCACTTTTAATAATGCTGCACCACCATGGTTCCCACTCCTGACCTGCACCACTGTGTTCCACACAGCGACCAGAAATCAGATGACGCTGTTCCCTGGCTTAAAGCCCTCCTTGGTGTCAGAGTCCTTCCTTGCTGTGGCAGATGAAGATCTAAAGGGTCTCATCCTGGCCCTTTCTTCCAGTGCTTCCAGTGCTGATCATGCTTCAGTCATTTTTCTGTTCCTTGTAATTGCTTAGCTCTCGTCGGTCTTGGAATTCCCACCCATGTGCATTCTGACAGGGCTTCTTTCTTCTCACGATCGGGCTGAGTTCTTCTCATCTATTTGTGACATCCCGTATAAGGTGTTTCCTCCCCCCGTTTATTTGAAATTTTATATTGTGGTAATCATTGGAATTACTCACTGAATATTTTTGCATTTCTTCCATCTGGGCACACTGTGGTGCTGTACTTCTTCATTCTCTTCAAATTTAAATATGACCATGTGACTTGCTTTGCATAATGAGACATAATAGGAAGGATACGAACCACTTTGGAACAGAAACTTCAAGATCACTGTGGGATTTGCCACACTCCTTTTCCACTGCCGTGGAGATTGTTGAAAGCACTTGTTAAGGGAAAACATCTATCAGCCTCATTCTCTGAGTGACAAGGATGTGCAGACCATTCCCGTAGACTTGCATTGAGCAAATTGTGTGAGTTGGGGGAAGAAAAGCTTCACTGGTATGAAGCCATTGAGATTTGGGGCAGCCTGACCAGTGCATATGCTGACTTGCTTGCTTTATTTATTACCTTTCTCCCACTAGACTATTAAATCTGGAAGGACAGGAGCCATACTTATCTGATTCATCAGTGGTATTTAGTAAGTGACTAAAGCCATGACAAAATAAGTGCTTTAAAAATGATCTTGAGGGGCGCCTGGGTGACTCAGTGGGTTAAAGCCTCTGCCTTCGGCTCAGGTCATGATCCTAGGGTCCTGGGATCGAGCCCCGAATTGGGCTCTCTGCTCAGTGTGGAGCCTGCTTCCTCCTCTCTCTGCCTGCCTCTCTGCCTACTTGTGATCTCTGTCTGTCAAATAAATAAATAACATCTTAAAAAAAAATGATCTTGTGTGTTTGAAAGAACAAGTGAAAGTTCCCCCCTTCAAGTCATGATATAAACATTTCAGTGAAGTTATCAGAGGTAGTAATGTTAGCATGAATTTAGACAGTACTTTACAAAATCCCATAAAGATACTCATCCATTTGCAAATCTGTTGTGCCCAGTATTTGGTGTATGTGGTAAATCCCCGAAGTGCACCAAGGTATAGATAAAGGCATGGTGGTCACCTGAATGGAGTGTCACAAATGCAGTACAGTGTGTGGGAAATAATTACTTCAAAGTAAATCTTCTAATATACATGCTGTTCCTGTTTCCCTGGCTCTCCTTGATGACTTTATAGTATAGGTGTATACTAGTATAGTATATCTGTCCCTGACTTAAAGGGAACAGGACACCTCTTCTTCCAAATATGGGGCCAGATTGGCTCTGAGAGTGGACAGGACATCTCTTCTGTCCAGATATGGTGACCAGAATGGCACTGAGAGTGTCTTAAGGATGGTGGTGGAAAGAGGGGAGCAAGCCTAACGCTTTGGTTGGGTGTGAGAGATTCCGTCATATACCCAGAGCTTAACAAATTCTTAAAATGTTATAGTTAATTAAAAAATTATGATCAATAAAGTTATTTTGCCAGCATTCTCTCAGTTGCTTCTCAAAATAAAAAATGATCACTTAAATCCAGCATGTAGACATTTCTAACTCTGGTTTTCATATGAGAACACTGCGATTTAGAAAGACCACAAGGTGACAAGTCGTAGCAAAGCAGAAGCTCAAACTGGACTTTTGCTTCTAAGCCTTCCTTCTGGTGAATTTCTCTATACCAGGTATCTTAAATGAAGTCAATAGTTACCAAGGGTCACTGTTTTACAGATTAAGGAGTTGTGGTTTGTTCAATCTCACGGTTACTTAATAGCAGAGCTCTTGAAATACCACCTGTCCTGCTTTCCTCAGTTTCCTCCTTGGACAATGGTTTTTGTATTTGCATGACTACAGGCTGTTTTGGCCAAAAATTACCATGCCATCAGATTGCTGGCCTCTCCTTCCTTCCTCCTTCCTTCCTCCTTCTTCTTCCTTTTTCTTCATTATTTTTTTAGCTATAATAATCATCAGGTACCTAAACAACTGATGCCCCAATACAAATATTGAAAACCCCAGTATAGGAGGAGTCAACATGGCGGAGAAGTAGCAGGCTGAGATGACATCAGCCAGCAGGAGATCAGCTAGATAGCCTATCAAACCATTCCGAACACCTACGAATACAACAGGATATCAAAGAGAAGAAAAACAACAATTCTAAAAACAGAAAATCGACCACTTTCTAAAAGGTAGGACCAGCGGAGAAGTGAATCCAACGTGACGGGAAGATAGACCCCAGGGGGAGGGGCCGGCTCCCGGCAAGCGGCGGAGCACAAAATCAGGACTTTTAAAAGTCGGCTCCACGGAGGGACATCGCTCCAGAGGCTAAACTGGGGTGAAGACCTCGTGGGGACAGCGTGGACTCAGGTCCCACGGGGTCACAGAAGGATCGGGGGTGTCTGAGTGTCACAGAGCTCACAGGTATTAGAGCAGGGAAGCCGGCTGCGGAGACAGAGCCGAGGTTTCCTAGTGGTCTGTGACACGGACCGGTGCTCTGTGACACGGGCCGGTGCTCTGTGCGAGGGTTGCCCACAAGATCTGGGGAGACTCCGACCCGGGAGAGCTCAGGGATCTACGGGGTTCGGAGACTCCAGGTGGGACTCTGCCAGAGACAGAGACGCTTGGTCACAGGCTGGGTGAGCTTGGAGCACTCCCAGAAGCCAGTGAGACGGGACTGATTACGCACGATTTTCTCTGAGCGCGGTCTGCGGGCGCGCGCGGTCTCCGAGTGCAAACGGGGGCTGGGGAGACCGGAGGGATTAAACGCTTTTCTCTGAAGGCGCACTGAAGACTGGGGCCGCTAGCTCCTGGCTCCTCTGAACCGGAGATTGGGAGGCCGCCATTGTCATTCCCGTCCTCCGTAACTCTATGGAAAGCGTTCAGGGAACAAAAGCTCCCAAAAGCGAACCTGAGAGGATTACTTAGCCCGGCCCCTGGTTAGGGCGGTGCAACTCCGCCTGGGGCAAAGACACTTGAGAATCACTACAACAGGCCCCTCCCCCAGAAGATCAAAGAAATCCAGCCAAGACCAAGTCCACTTAACAAGGAGAGCAGCGGATTCTTATCTGGACAAAATGACAAGGCGGAAAAACTCACCACAAAAAAAAGAGCAGGAGACAGGACCGAAGGCTAGGGACCTAATCAATACAGACATTGGTAATATGTCAGATCTGGAATTCAGGATGACGATTCTCAAGGTTCTAGCCGGGCTCGAAAAAGGCATGGAAGATATTAGAGAAACCCTGTCAGGAGAAATAAAAGCCCTTTCTGGAGAAATAAAAAAACTAAAGTCTAATCAAGTTGAAATAAAAAAAGCTATTAATGAGGTGCAATCAAAAATGGAGGCTCTTACTGCTAGGATAAATGAGGCAGAAGACAGAATTAGTGATATAGAAGACCAAATGACAGAGAATAAAGAAGCTGAGCAAAAGAGAGACAAACAACTACTGGACCACGAGGGGAGAATTCGAGAGATAAGTGATGCCATAAGACGAAACAACATTAGAATAATGGGGATTCCAGAAGAAGAAGAAAGAGAAATAGGAGCAGAAGGTATACTGGAGAGGATTATTGTAGAGAATTTCCCTAATATAGCAAGGGGAACAAGCATCAAAATCCAGGAGGTGCAGAGAACACCCCTCAAAATCAATAGGAATCGGCTCACACCCCGCCATCTAATAGTAAAATTTACAAGACTTAGCAACAAAGAGAAAATCCTGAAAGCAGCACGGGACAAGAAGTCTGTAACATACAATGGTAAAAATATTAGATTGGCAGCAGACTTATCCACAGAGACCTGGCAGGCCAGAAAGAACTGGCATGATATATTCAGAGCACTAAATGAGAAAAACATGCAGCCAAGAATACTTTATCCAGCTAGGTTATCATTGAAAATAGAAGGAGAGATAAAAAGCTTCCAGGACAAACAAAAACTGAAAGAGTTTGTACACACCAAACCAGCTCTACAGGAAATATTGAAAGGGGTCCTCTAAGCAAAGAGAGACCCTAAAAGTATTA
>ML101615.1:0-32732 GCA_003697995.1 Taxidea taxus jeffersonii
AGCTTAGATATGGGGTGAGGTATATAGACTGTATGGCTTCATACCCACTGAAATGGCTATAACCAAAAAGACAGATAACAGGAAGTGTGGGTACAATGTAGGGAAATTTGAACACTCGTACACTGCTGGCAGGAATATAAAATGGCCTAACAACTTTGGAAAACAGTTTGGTGGTCCCTCAATGGTTAAATCTAGAATTGCTGTGTAATCCTGCAATTCCACATTTCTAGGGATATATCCAAGAGAAATGACAATATACATTCACACAGAAACTTGAATGTAAATGTTCATAGCAGCATTATTCATAATAACAAAAAAGTGAATACAGTCCAAATGGTCATCAACTGATGACTAGATAAACAAAATGTGGTATATTCATCTTAGGGAATATTATTTGGCCATGAAAAGGAATGAAGTACTGATACATGCTACAAAGTACATGGATGTACCTTGAAAATATTATGCTAAGTAAAAGAAGTCAGATACAAAAGGCTGCATATTACATGATTCCATTTATATGAATGTCCAGGATGGGCAAATCCATAGAGACAGAAAATAGATTGGTGGTTGTGTAGGGCTTAGAGGAGGGGAATGTGAATAGAGAGGTTGGAAATGACTGCTAAAGACTGGAGAGTTTCTCTGGAGAGTAATGAAGAAGTTCTAAATTTAATTGTGGTGATAAAGGTATATTGTGGGGGCTCCAGGGTGGCTCATTTGGTTAAGCATCTGCCTTCAGCTCAGGTCATGATCCCAGAGTCCTGGGATCGAGCCCCACTTTAGGCTCCCTGCTCAGGAGGTTGTCTGCTTCTCCCTCTCCCTCTTTGGGCCACTCCGTCTGCTTGTGCACTCGCGCTCTCTCTCTCTCTCTCTCTCTCTCTCTCTCTCTCACACACACACACACACACACTCTCTATCAAATAAATAAATAATCTTTTTAAAAAATGTACAATTGTGAATATCCTAAAAGTCATTGAATTATATGCTTTAAGTGGATGAATTACATATCATGTGAACTATATCTCAGTGAAGCTATTTAAAAACAAAAAGAAGAAGAAGAATATAGGCCACATATGGAACTTCTTGGGTTTAAATTCAAACTTCAGCACTTACCAGCACGTTGACCTTGGGCAAGTCATCCTTAACTCCTCCCCACCTCACTTACCTTTGTGCAGAGCAGTAATAATGGCACTAACCTTAGAAGGTGGTTCTGAGGATTCTTGGTACATGGTAAGCACTTAGTAACTGTTACTATCTTTATCCCTCTCTCATATGAATAATTCATGTATCTATGTACTTGAATAATGACTTGAAAGAGTACTTACACACATATATAAAATTATGTAGGAAAGGGGCCATAATTTCAGGAAGCATGAAACTCCATTCTGCACTGGGAAAATCATCTCAATGACTCCATGTTGGCAGTGCCTTTTTTGGACTATTGTCTTAGTACAGAATCAATAGAGTAGGGATTTTAGTAACTTTTATTGGCAGTGGTCCCAATGTTGACTGAAATTAAGTATAATAGCTAATATAAATATTAACATATTGTCACAAACACACGTAGCCTTAGACTCTTCCATGAAAACAATACCTAATAAAGAATTATTACCAAACAGGCCAGGAAGGAGAAAGGGGCTGGTGGAATTCTCAACAGGTCAGCTTTCCTAATAAATGATTCTCTGGGCCACCAGAAATACCCTTTCATAGATAACAGTCCACAAGCAAAGACCGCCTTGCTTGAGGAGCTATTCTAAGGGTTTCTAGCCTGAGGTGGGGGAGGGAAGCATTCCAGACTTGCTTATGAAACTATCTGAATAATAAACACACCTAAAATGTCAGAGCTAAGAAGTCAACAGCTCTGTGCCTGGGGCTGTCACAGGTCCCAAAATAAGTTTAATATCCCTGCCCCCCTTACCATGTTTACCTTCTCTGGGGATCTGTGTGTGGGGGTTAATCAAGGACCTAGGGCCCCACGCACAGTAGGTGGTCAACAGAAATTTGTCAGCAGCGTTATGTCTGAATGAATCAACCAGTAAGTCAGTGGGTGAGTATTGTTCCCAGGTTGTAGATGATTTGTCCTTTCAGCATAGTAGGAGAAGTAGGAGACTGAGAAAACCAGTCCTGTAAAATGTCATTGAGACCATTTTGAGCTGAAGTACAAATGCTAGAACCCAGTGATTTTTCTTTAATGGATTAAGAAATATGCTATGTTAGTGTGTATGATTGAATTAAGAGCCGTTTCCTTAAATTTGTTTAAGGACATTTTATGTGCACATTTTATGTGCACATTTAATCTATTCTCCCTCCTTTATGTTTTTTTTCCTATTTCCTAGGAATGTGCACATTATTTCCTCGAGGTCAAAGACAAAGATATCAAGCATGCCTTGGCTGGGCTTTTTGTTGAAATTCTTGTCCCAGTTGCTGCCGTGAGTTAATATTTTTATTTTTATTTTTTAAGAACTTCAGATTGGATCAGAGAATCATCAATTTCATTAATATAATATTAATATGCGTCTCTATTTTAGGCTGTTAAAAATGAAGTAAATGTTCCCTGCCTTAGAAATTTTGTCGAAAGCCTGTATGACACCACGCTGGAACTTTCTTCTCGAAAGAAGCATTCGTTGGTTAGTAACTCTTAAGAGAATGCAAAACTGCAGAGGCTAAAATCCTTGGGCTGAAATTTATTTGAGAGTCATA
Organism: Taxidea taxus jeffersonii; assembly: GCA_003697995.1. Lineage (NCBI taxonomy): Eukaryota > Metazoa > Chordata > Mammalia > Carnivora > Mustelidae > Taxidea > Taxidea taxus. Next base: position 2,698 of record ML101615.1, read on the forward strand.
AAGGTCCCCCAGATGGGAGCATTATGTGCAGCTCCCCCCAAAAGAGGGAGCATTTCAAAATTTGGAGCTTGCACTTAACATTGACCATAACTGGATGCCAATAATATGAAGGGATTAGACGGTGTCACCTCAGACGACCCTTCTTATCCTAAGATTCTGTTGTTTATTTTCAAGACTGGCTTAACTTGATTTTTGTTTTAATTTGAGTATTTTTTCCAATCTAAAAGTCAAAGTTTATAATAACAGTTTACCTTTTTCAATCTCCAGAGGTCTTCACTGGTTTGTTCCTATCCTGATATTCAAAATCAAAATGGAAGCAGTTAGCAAAGGGAGTTGGGAGAGAGACAGTTGCCCATAGGAAAGACTCTCAGAAGGCTGAGGAAACAGTAGTTGGGAAAGATTTTGTGTGAAGAGCAGCAGCATAGAAAAGTCTTTTGAACTACCACAACCTTTTGCCCTTAGTGGTTCCAAAAAAAAAAAAAAAAAAAAAAACTCGGTTTACGAATGGACCCGTGGCATGTGAGCCACAATTGTGATAGTGTGGAGGAAGCAGGTTACTTAGGTAGCTGGTTGACTGGCATGATTTACGCCAGTCTTCAAAGTATGAGCATTGCCACCATCATTTGAGCAAATGTTGAGAGTTGCTTTGCTTGCAATGGTGACGGATGTCCTCCCTGTCTACTTCAATGGTAGCATAGTTCAAAGTCAGTTTAAAAGCAAGTGAATAAAAAAATGAAGTTAATGGTCCACGAAGCACTAAATCTCTTTGTGGCAATTGTTTTTTGCTAATTCACCTTAATGGATGAGCCAGTTACATTTTTGTTTAAATTTTCCCTAGCCTTAATTCTTTGAACACCATCCAGGTGTATGGTTCAGCAGAATGGTGATGGGGGCTGCATATATATTTTTTGGGTGGCCGCTCATTAGCTTGTCTATCTTCTCCAGTTGCTGTGGGAAACCAGCCTAGTTAGGCAGGAAAAGCACAGTAGCACCTCTGTTTATTCACATGTAAGCAAATTCCTCCTGTGGTTAAATTTGTCTTGGTGGAGTTTACCAAGGCAATAACATTTCTTTTAGGAATCTTCCTTAATTACAGGAAGATTGCATGCAAAAGAAAATATATACACCTACTTCTCAGACAAGGACAAGCTAGTAGATGTTTATGAGCAAAAATCCCAATAACATTTTTAAAATCAGTGTGCCTTCCTGCTTTCTCTCTCAGGATTGAGAGTGATCTAAGATAATGAGTTTGTTTTTAAAAATTCATAGGTGAAGACTAAATTAGTGAATCAGATTTCCACTTACTATACATGAAACTTATTATACACTTTATAATTCTAGACAATTCCACCCCCATCGTTGTCAGAAGGCGTTTGCGAAATGCCTACCTCTGCATGGCCCCCTCTGAGCCTTGTGTTATAAAGCGTCCTGTTTATTCTGGCCCACAGAGAGAGGTAGTGATTCCAGAGAATGCATGTTACCTGGTTTGTTGAAATAGAAATAAGCTTGTGACCTCACCTTCTTTCTCCTCAGGCCTTGTACCCCCTGGTGACCTGCCTTCTCTGCGTCAGTCAGAAGCAGCTGTTCCTGAACAGGTGGCACGTCTTCCTCAACAACTGCTTATCCAACCTTAAAGTTAGTATTTCTCAGTTCAAAAAAGTCTTTTATACACTAGATATGTGTCTAAGACTGGTGCATGTGCTTCTGAGAGCGATTCCTTATGTCTGCAGGGGAATTAGCCTACACTATTGAGATAATGAAAGAATATTAATGAGTGTTCTCTTTATTAAAGTCAATTTTATATAAGATTTTATTTATTTATTTACTTAGTTAGTGTGCAAGCCAGGGGAGGGGCAGAGGGAGAGAAGGAAAGAGAATCTCAAGTAGACTCCCAACAGGGGGCTTGTTCTCACAACCCTGAGATCCTGACCTGAGCCTAACTGATTGAGTCACCCAGGTGCCCCAAATAGATCAGTTTTAGAAGATAATCAGGGATAAGAGATATAGGTTCAGGGAGCAAGGTGGTGGGTTTTATGGAGGGCACGTATTGCATGGAGCACTGGGTATAGTGCATAAACAATGAATTCTGTTACACTGAAAAGAAATTAAAAAAAAAAAAGCTACTATGAAGGTTAAAGTACAAGCATAATAAAATTAAAATTATAATAAAAAAGAGATATCACTCCGAATCTGGGGAAATAAATCTTTTCTAATAAGGATCATTTTGGGAGTAGAATTAAATACCCTTGTCTGTGCATTAATGATTACATTTTATCTAACTGATTTTTAAAAAGGGAGGCCACACTTCACTGGCAGAACCATGTGAATTGATTTCAGATGCTCACCTGTCCTTCCTGCAGCCATCCTCTGCCCCCTCCAGTCTAGGAAAATATTTGGGGAAGAAAGTTCTTTCTGTGGGAGGATTGACCACAGTCAGAGAGAATACTCACTTCCTGTCATTGTAACCTGTGATTCTTTGAAGGTGTTCTATTCAAGCCACATGGCAGTCCATCAGTCCTAGCCATTCACTGAACAAGTACTATGGTGTGTAGGCAGCACAGGTGCGTGATGATGAGAGGAGGGACGTCATCATTTCTAAAACTGAGGAACCTACAGTTAAAACTACTATAATGATTAGCTTTAAAATTGGCTTTATAACTTCTAAGTGGCTAAACATATTTTAAGTTTTAGTGACCTGCTAATATATGACAACTAAATGAAAGTCAACCCTAAAGGAAGTCTAAACAGTATATATTTTCCAGGTTTTTCTAGTTGTGTCTTAAAGTTCTTCTACGAGTTTGATATTTGCTGCTTTAGAATTTTTGAAACATCCTTAATTATACAATACTGTATGTGCTTATACATGTTATCCTGTCTTTTTTGTTATAAGGCACTTTAATTTAGTGAAGTGGTTAAGATCAATTATATTATTTTGGCATTTACCATAATTACCCCATAATCTGCATTAGAGTGGTTTTAAGCATGGATTATGAAATCCAAGATTAGAATCATTTATTTTCTTCAAATTGGCAGTGAAATATAATAGCAGGGGATATAGAATTAAGCTTTTAAGTGTTCTGAAAAACAAAAAGTGTTTCAGGGTTATCAACTATTATATAATAGGCATTCTCCAATATTTTACTTAGGGATTTGTGCATCTATAATACATCTCTAACACAGAGCCCAATGTCATTTTTTTGTTGTTTGGTCCACTTTAAAGTTATTTAGTTATTAGTTCTAGTTAAAAACATTTTTCATTCATTTGCCTTTTACACAGGTAGAAAATGGTCATTTTGCTCAAAACAAAAAAGAGACATAAGAATGTTTACAGTGCATTTTTCTGTGTATATGATACTAAGTATGTTTGCAATGAATTTTAGTTAGAATTAAAATAATATTTTGTGTGAAAATTTATTGTTGTGGCCAAAAAAACCAAAAATTTTTGTTTAAAGTAGATGTTTTGAAATAAAGTAGCATAATCTTAGTTTGGAATGTAATTGCTTCAAAGTTATAATATTGGTGCTTTAGTCAAAACTCACCAGAAAGACTTAATAACAGGGTTATAAATGGCCCTAGAGAGAAGTGAGACTATAAGCTGATAGTGTATCCCTATACAGACATTTCAAGCGTTAGGATTTCTAAGAGAATGGCCATGATGAGAGACAGTAGTATAGAGATGAACCAAATTCCAGAATTCCATTTAGTTCATCCAGTAGATATGAAGTACCCACTGCGTGATGTGCTAGGGAAGGTGCTGTAAGGGGGGAATATGGGGAAGTCAACTGCTTAAAACTAGATATAGAATAGAGTCTCTGTCCTTGAGGAGTTTAGTATTTCATTGGCAGATATATAACAAAGTTTCAAAATACATGATAGACACGGTGACGGATATAAAAGTTGAGAGTCGAGAGATATTTGTGCCATTTGTAAATGTTCAAGACCCCATGAAGCATGAAAGAGGTAGTTATTAAGCCAAGTTAAGACAATGATATTTTACTTTATGGGAAATAAATTGTTGGAATTTATCACCCCAAGGCTAAAAGGTATAAAAAGATCCTTGATGAGTTACCCTTGGAATAAAATGGTATCATATATATTTAGAATTAAACCCAGTAGGGATTAAATGAGATCATTTTAGGAGTGATTGGAGGGCTCAATCGGTAATCTTCCAACTCTTGATTTCCATTTGGATTGTGGGAAGGGGCACCACCTTGGGCTCCATACTCTGCAGGGAGTCTGCTTGGGATTCTCTCTTTCCCTCTCCCTCTGCCCCTCCCCTTCATGTTCTCTCTCTCTCTAAAGTGATAAGTGAATAAATCTTTTTTTAAAATGAGACCATTTTAAAATGTCATAAATATACAGAAAACTTTCTAAACCAACTTACAAATAATCCATGAGGAAAAACTAAAATGGCTTCGGAAGTATACTTTGTCTTGAATAGTGTCAGTATTTTATGAGAATTAAAGCCAACTGTATCATTTCATAATGACCGGTAGACCAACTCTTCTCCCTATTTACTTCTCCCCCTTTTTGTTTCCAGCACCCTTACCCTCCTTGGGTCCCATTTCCCTACACATGCTTAAGTATAATGAATCTAATGTTTGAACCCTACATGTTGAACATGGTAGCCATATTTTATGTGTTCTGCATAGGGGAGTCATCAAGGTGGCAGCGTGACAAATAGCAAAATAGAAGTGTCTGAGTGTGAAATATCTGCTGCTTTCAAAGTAAAGAAGCTCTCAGATCAATGCTCACCTAATATCAGTGCCCTGGTTTATCCTCAGAGTCAGTCTGTTGGAAGCAGGCTGCTTTGGTAACACAAGCTTGAAGTTTTTATTTACACTTAGTTAAGAAGGTCAACCATATATTAGCAATATACCCTTGTGAATTGATGGGGAATTTATGGCATCTTCTTACCACAACACTGACATCTTTCAAGAACTCTTGCTTAGTAGTAACCAATACTTTTTTCTTCTATATATTTAATGTCAGATCTGAACATACTGAGCAATTAAAAATGAAAGAAGATGGGATCGGGAGGGAGACAAACCAAAAGAGACTCTTAATGTCATAAAACAAACTGAGGGGGGTGGGGGGAAGAGGGGTTGGGTGAGGGGGGTGGGGTTACATCATATGTTTAAATAAAGCTTAAATAAAGTAAAAAAAAAAAATTGATACATTTCCTTCATGTCTGCCATAACACACCTAATTCTGAAGAAAGGAAATATGTCTTGAAACTAGATATAATAATACTTATTTTTTGTTGTGACTGTTTATTAATAGTTCTTTTAACATGTAGTATTTATTAAATATTTATAGTAACCGTTCTAGTTTCTCAGCCTTAAAAATGGATATAATTGGAATAATTTTCTAATTTTTTAAAATTTTATGATAGTGAATATAATATCCCAGAGGTCCAGATTATAAAAATGGAACAAAACCATTAAAGAAATCTTAAGAGTTTAAAAAATGTGTTTGCTATATACTTAAAAACAACAATATCTCTCAGTAACTAGAGATCTTTTATGAGCCAAGCCAGTGGCAGGAACTTTCCATGCTTTGTTCTGGATCATCATGATGGTGTCATAAGCTCCACTGAGCTCTCCCTATGCTTTCATGGATATCATTTGTTTTTCTAAATATTTTGCTCCAAGAGCAATACTGTATATGAAGGCTAGACAATACAGAATTAAAAATGATTCTCTTTCCATCTCAGTCACTGCTTATGCTAGGACGTGAATGCATTCATTCAGTCAATCAGCCAGTCAAAGTTTTTTACATGAAGTGTAGCAGGCACTGTCCAAGTGCTGGGAGTAAGTGAAGAATGAGACAGTAGCATTCTCCCACCTCTTAGACCTTGTAATTTAGTGGGACAGACAGATAGTAAACAAGTCAATACATAAGAAGAACAATTCAGATATTGATAACTGCTGTAAATAAAATAAAGTAGGATATTGTGACAGAGAATGACACATTCAAGAGGAGCAGGGGAGGAGGAAAGGTGCAAGGAAGCTCTTTTGATTTCCATTAAGAATCTCAAAAACTATGGTTGCCATATATTTGTTGAAAGTTGTCTTCAGCACTTAATGTATATCTATGTGTAATAATCACAATGAAGTTTAAGGAGTGCTTTTCTTAAACTTTTCATATAATAGTAAGATAATTAATGATATCTTTATATCAATGAGTAGACATTAAGTAATACATTAAGGATTCCACAGCCATTGGTAGAATACATTAAAATGTATGGCACCATTTATTTTAAAACAGCTACTATTCTCTTTTTTTTTTTTTTTAAGATTTTACTTATTTGACAGACAAAGATCACGAGTAGGCAGAGAGGCAGGCAGAGAGATAGAGGAGGAAGCAGGCCCCCCAGCAAGCAGAGAGCCCGATGCGGGGCTCGATCCCAGGATCCCGGGATCATGACCCGAGCCGAAGGCAGAGGCCTTAACCCACTGAGCCACCCAGGCGCCCCTACTATTCTCTTTTTAAGTGTGAGTTTAAATGATATAGTGTTGGCTATTTTAAATAATTTTCTAGAAGCAGTTCTTCTGCTTTAATATTAACTTCATTTCTATAAGCTTGAGAAAATCTCTTTTCACCTATCTTTCATATATGTTCAAGACACATTTCAAAGTGGAATTTGTAAATTCTGACAGTGCACATAAACTGAGCTTAAAAATTAGTAATCAGCTGACAAAGGTATTACTTTCCATGAGTTTCTTATTTATTCAGACACTGAAGAGAAAATAATCTGCATAAATTGTTGGGTCAGTAGTGTTGAGGTTATCCTAATCTTGTGTTCTTTGCATATAGGTTCTTTGGGTAATATGGTCATCAAAAAAGTGAACTATGATCAGAGTAAATTGATTCAAGTATTAAAAGGAAATGCCTGGAAGAAGAAAGGTGTTGACTATGATATGTAAAGGAATATGACAGAAAGTAATAGATTTATTTCAATGGCTCTAGTTGAAGTGGAAGAGAGAACTAGAAGGTAGTTGAGTATAACAAGATCAAAAGATGGCTAAAATTGTTTATCAGTCTCTATCAATAGAGCTTGACCTTAACATGCACCAGACTCTCTAAAGAAGCCTGTTACAAACGCAGCTTCTCGAAACCTACCTCCAGAAATTCTGATTTCAAATGTCTGAGTGCAGTCAAGGCATTTGCATGTTCATAAGAGGCTCAGGTGACTTAGTGCAAATGGTAGACTGGTGGACCTTGAGAAACATTGGTTCTCATTGGCCAAGTTGCCAGTGAATTCAATTCTCCTTACTTGTTACTGTTAATGCTGAATTGCTTTAACTAAATCAAAAGCAAACTTTAAAGAAGGTGGGCATGGTATTGGGCCGGCTGATGTCATATGAAGGTGTCGGTGACCAGCACTGAGAGGAGAGGAAGGGGTACAGGGAAGATTCACTCTGAAGCTCACTAGTTTCTTATACACTTGCATCAGTGTAACCTCAGAGCCACAATGTATTAATATATTTTGTTAATTAATTAACAGAGAAGCAGATTACAATGAGTGAAGAGTTCTTTGATCTTAATGTAGAGATTTTTGACTCAAATCAGTGTTTTGAGACATATTCTAAAGTGTCTACATCCTGAAAATATACATCAAACCCCTATTGCATTAGCCCCTATTGGAAATACAAAGACAATGTTTTCAAGTAGAGTACAATCTAGTAGGTGCCAATAGCATATTGGAGTGGTCTCCATGTAATAGTAAACCATAGTAGAAAAATTAATGCTTCCAAGATACTGGAACCAGGTTGTCTAGGTTCAAGTTCTGGTACTACCACTTATTAGCCCTTCTGTGCCTTGTTTTCTTCATCTGCACAATGAGAACAATGACAGTATCTACTGCACAGGTTGAAAATTAGTTAATATATGTACATCACTGCTAACAATGCTTCATTCAGTAAGTACCATGTCATATATACATTCCAGTTTCCCAGAAAATAATACAGTATAGTATCCATGTCTTTCACCTCCTTGGTTAAATTTATTCCTATGTATTTTATTCTTTTTGATGAGATTATGAATGGGATTTTTTTCTTAATTTCTCTTTCTGATAGTTTGTGGTTACTGTATAAACATGCTACAGACTTTTGTACATTGATTTTGTATGATCCAACTTTACTGCATTTGTTTATTCTAACTTTTTTGGTAGAGTCTTTAGGATTTTCTATGTATTAAATTGTGTTATCTACAAATAATTGTAGTTTAACATTTTTCTTCCAATTTTGATGACTTTTATTTATTTTTCCTAATTGTTCTGGGTAGGACTTCCAATACTTTGTTGAACAAAAGTGGTGAGAATGGGCATGCTTGTCTTGTTGCTGATCTTAAGGAAAAAGATTTCAGTTTTTTACCATTGAATATAATGTTCTGTGGGCTTGTGATATATCGCCTCTTCTTGTTTTGAGGTGCATTTCCTCTGTACTCAGTCTGTTGTTTTTATCATAAATGGATATTGAATTTGTCAAATGCTTTTCTGCATCTATTGAGAAGTCATATGATTTTATCCCTCATTTTGTTAATGTGGTTTTTCATGTTGATTGAATCACAAATGTTGAACCATCTTTCCATCCCTGGATTAAATCCCACTTGGTCATGGTGCATCCTTTTAATGTATTGTTGAATTCAGTTTGCTAACATTTTGTTAAGGATTTTTGCATCTATGTTGATCAGGTACATTGGCCTGTAACTTTCTCTTTTTCATGTGTGTCCTTAACTGGTTTTGGTATCAGGGTAATGTTGGCCTCATAAATGAGTTTGAGAATATTCTCTTCTCTTCGATTTTTTGGAAGACTTTGAGAAGGATTAGTATTAAATCTTTATTGAAGGTTTTGTAGAATTCACTGGTTGAAGCCATCTGGTCCTGGACCTCTGTTTGTTGGGAGTTTTTTGATTACTGATTCAACTTCTTTACTAGTAATTGCTCTATTCAGATTTTTCTATTTATGATTCAGTTTTGGAAGATGGTATGTTTCTAGGAATTAATTTATTTCTTCTAGGTTTTCTAATAGTTTGGCATATAATTGTTCATAATAGTCCTTTATGATCCTTTGTATTTCTTTTGTGTCAGTTGTAATTTCTCCTCTTTATTTTCTGATTCTATATATTTGAGCCCTCTCTCTTTTTTTCTTAGTCTAGCCAAAATCTTGTTAATTTTGTTTATCAAAGAACCAGCTGTTAGTTTCATTGATCTTCTCTATTGTCTTTTTAATCTCTAGTTCCTTATTTTCACTCTGATCTTTATTATTTCCTTCCTTCTGGTAACTTTGGGTTTTAACTGTTCTTTTTCTAGATACTTTAGGTTTAAAGTTAGGTTGTTTATTTGATATTTTTCTTGTTATTTGAAATAGACCTTTAGCATTATAATCTTAGAACTGCTTTTGCTGTGTCCCATAGATTTGGCGTTATTATTTATCCATTTTCATTTATCTCAACGTATTTTTAAAATTTCTCCTTTGATTTCTTCATCGACCCATTGGTTATTCAGTAATATGTTGTTTCATCTCCCCCATAGTTATGATTTTTCCAATTTTCTTTTTGTAATTGTTTTCTAGTCTCATAGTGCTATGGCTAGGAAAGATACTTGATATGACTTCAATCTTCTTACACTTATTGAGACTTTTTTTGTGGCCTAATATATGATCTCTCCTGGCAAATGTTCCATGCGCACTTGAGTAGAATTGTGTGCAGTACTACCTTCAGAGAAAATGTTCTGTATATATCTACTAAGTCCATCTTGACTAATGTGCCATTTAAATTCTAATGTGTGACTTAAATCCAGTATTTCCTTATTGATTTTCTGTTTGGATGATCTATCCATTGGTGTAAGTGGGAGCATTAAAGTCCCCTACTGTTGTTGGTTGTTGTCAATTTCTCCATTTAGGTTTGTTAATATTTGCTTTATACATTTAGATGCTTCTATGTTGGGTGTATAAATATTACAAATGTTAAATTTTCTTGTTGGATTGACCACTTTGTCATTATGTAATGCCCTTCTCTTTTATTGCAGTTTTTGTTTTCAAGTCTGTTTTGTCTAATGTAAGTATAGCTTGCCGAGCTCTCTTTTGGTTTCAGTTGGCATGGAATACCTTTTTCCATCCCTTCATTTCAGTCTGTATGTGTCCTTATATCAAAAGTAGGCAGCATATAGATGAGTCTTGTCTTTTTATCCATTCAGCAACTGTGTCTTTTGATTGGAACACTTAGTCCATTCGCATTTAAAGTAGTTGGTATGGGTATGTACTTATTTTCATTTTGTTAATCTTTTTCTGACTGTTTTACAGTTCCTTTCTGTTCCCCTCTTCTCTTGATTTCTTGCAATTTGATGACTTTCTGTGATGTTATGCTTAGATTCCTTTCTCATTATCTTTTATGTATCTATTATAGGCTTTGGCTTTGTGGTTACCATGAGGCTCAGCCTAAATATTTAACAGTCTATTTTAAGTTGATAGCAAGTTAAGTTTGAACATATTCTAAAAATCTGCATTTTTATGTTTTTGATGTCACATTTTACATCTCTTTGGCTTTTGTATCCCTTAACTAATTAATATGTAGTTATTTTTACTATGTCTTTTAACACTCATCCTAGCTTTATAAGTAATTAGTCTACTTTCTTTACTATATATTTACCTTTACTAGTGAGATTTTTACTTTCATATATTTTCTTATTACTAATTAGTGCCCTTTGTTTTAACATTTCTTTTAGGGACAGTTTAATGATGATTAACTCCTTTAGCTTTTGCTTGTCTGGAGAAATCTTTATCTCTTTTTTAATTCTAAATGATAATCTTGCTGTGTAGAGTGTTCTTGTTTGGATTTTTTTTTTCTTTTTTTCCTTCTTCCTTTCAGCACTTTAAATATATCATACCACTCTCTCTTGGCCTGCAAAGTTTCTGTTGAGGAATCTGGTGATGACCTCACGTTTATTGTTCATTGACCTGATGTCCCTTGTTCATAACATGTTATTTTTCCCTCACAGTTTTTAAGATTCTTTGTCTTTAACTTTGACATTTTAATTACAATGTGCCTTGGTGTGGGTCTTTTGAGATTCATCTTTGGAACCTTCTAGATTTTCTGGATTTGGTGCCTGTTTCATTCCCCAGGTTAGGGAAGTTATTAGCCATTATTCCTTTAAATAAGTTTTCTGCCCCTTTCTCTCTCTCTCCCTTTGGAATCCCTGTAATCAGAATGCTGTTCTTCTTGATGTTGTCTCACAGGTCTCTTAAGCAATGTTTGTTTGTTTATTTGTTTTTTTAATTTTTTCTTTTTGTTTTCCTGTTTGGTTAAGTTCTGTTGCCCTGTCTCCCAGATCACCAATTCTTTCATTTTCTTCATTTAGTCTGCTATTAAAACTTTCAGTATATTTTTCATTTAAGTCAATGTATTCTTCAGCTTGTGACTTGTTTGGCATTTTCTGATATTTTCTGTCTCTTTGTTGAAATCTTTCTGTGCTTCCATTCTTTTCCTGAATGCAGTGAGCTTTTTTATGACCATTACTTAACTTCTTATCAGGCAAATTATTTATCTCCATTTCATTAAAGTCCCCCCCTCCCCGGGGTTTTAGCTTATTCTTTTGTTTAGAACATATTCCTCTGTTTCCTCATTTTGCTTGACTATGTTTGTTTTTATGTGTTAGGCAAAACAGCTATCTCTCCCAGTATTAAAGAGGTGGCCCTATGTAGGCAATGAACCTTATTGATTAGCATTGCCCTAGCTCTTGGTTGTCTCTGGAACTGTCTGTCTGGTTGCTTAAGATTCATAGAGCCCAGAAATACAGTCCCCCTGGCCATCAGAGCCTGGCACTCCAGGGCATCCCCTGGGTGGGCTCTGCATGCCTGCTGGCTTTGGCAGGTCAAGGGAGCCAGGAATAGGGTTATGGGAACAACACAAAGGGCCAAGCCCAAGGCAGTGGCATGGGAGGTGGAGCTTGGCACTGGTCGGTTAGAGTGAGAGCACAAAAATATTACTCCCAAGTGCCACCACCAGCAACGTTAAGAGCAAATGTAAAAATATTACCCACCTGTGCAAAGTCCTAACAGGCTTTTGCTCTTCTAGCAGATGCCTTACTATTAGCAACTTTATCTTCTTCACATATGGGCTAAACTCTTCTCAAACTGCTGCTTTTGTACTTGGTCCCAGGGAGAGTGAATCTGCATCTGAGCCTTTTAAGAGCAGAATCTCTTTCCCTATAGCCTTATGGCTCTCCTGGATGTAAGCCCTGTTGGTTTTCAAAGTCACACATTTTGGGGACTCATTTCCCTGGTGCAGTTCCTAAGAGATGGAGTGGCTACTGTGGGATACAAACTCCAAGCTCCTCAGTGAGGAGTTCCATGTTTGTGAGACCCTTCCCCATGGTGGGTCACCATTCTTAGGGTGGGGTTTTGTCAAGATTGTGTAACTGCCTCTCCTACCTGTCTTCATGTGGCCCTTTTATTCCTTGATGTAAAGTAGCTGTTCAGCCAATACTCAGGTTCTTTCCAGAGGGAATTGTTCCATATGTAGCTATCAATTTGTTGTGTCCTTAGGAGAAGGTGAGTTAAGGATCATTCCATGTCACTTTCTTGAACTGCCTCCTTATATAGCTTCTATATAAAGACGTCTTGCTTATAATCAAGTTGTTCACTACTACTCACAGTCTGCTTTTTTTTTTAAGATTTTATTTATTTATCTGATAGAGACCACAAGTAGGCAGAGAGGCAGGCAGAGAGGAGGAAGTAGGCTCCCCGCCCAGCAGAGAGCCCAATGCGGGACTCGATCCCAGGACCCTGAGATCATGACCTGAGCCGAAGGCAGCAGCTCAACCCACTGAGCCACCCAGGTGTCCCCACAGTCTGCTTTTTTAAAACTGATATGTACTGGTAACCTCCTGTTTGGCAGTCAATGAGGGCACAAAAATGAACAAACCAGAATTCTGGAGTTCACAGTCTGCTAAGAAATATACAAGTAAAGGGAAAGAACAGCATTCTGGAAGCAGAGAGCAGAGGTATTTGGCAATCCCTCTGGGGTGGATACATAGTGGTTATAATAGTAAGGAATTTAATAAAAGAGATGACACCTAAATTGAATCTTGCCAAAGAGTAGAACTTTTCCAAATATGCCAGGAGTAGAAAAGCATTCGAGGCATTTAGGAAATTGCAGAAGAGGTATAATGGCATGGGGTGCACCAAGCCCAAGGTGGAGGTAGGAGGTAGAAATGGAGGAGCCTAATTGCCAAAGGCCCCTCCTGTACCACATCATGGAATTTGGACATTGTCCAAGAGGCGATTAGAAGCCACTCAAGGACTTTAAATGTGGGGAAGTAAATTGTCATGGGTGCAGTTTAGGAATGTCATTTGACAGTGCCAGGAATGGAAGAGGCAAGAAAATGATTTGAGGAGGGATTGTGGTGATCAGTGATATCACCTTGAAATGCTAAAAATCAAGTACAAAGTGAAAACTTAAGTAAGCCACTTTGGCTCTTTAGCCTCTGTGGAAACAGTAACTTCTTTCAGGATATGTCTCCAAAGGCAAAGGAAACAAAAGCAAAAATGAACTTTTGGGACTTCACCAAGATCAAAGTCTTCTGAACAGCAAAGGAAACAGTCAATAAAACAAAGAGGCAACCCACAGAATTCTCAAATGACACTACAGACAAAGGGCTGATATCCAAGATCTATAAAGAACTCCTCAAACTCAACACACACAAAACAGATAATCACGTCAAAAAATGGGCAGAAGGCATGAACAGACATTTCTCCAAAGAAGACATACAAATGGCTAACAGACACATGAAAAAATGTTCATCATCGTTAGCCATCAGGGAGATTCAAAACCACATTAAGATACCACCTTACACCAGTTAGAATGGCCAAAATCAACAAGACAGTAAACAACAAGTGTTGGAGGGGATGTGGAGAAAGGGGAACCTTCTTACACTGTTGGTGGGAATGCAAGTTGGTGTAATCACTTTGGAAAACAGTGTGGAGGTTCCTTAAGAAATTAAAAATAGAGCTACCCTATGACCCTGCAATTGCACTACTAGGTATTTATCCCAAAGATACAGATGTAATGAAAAGAAGGGCCACCTGTACCCCAATGTTCATAGCAGCAATGGCCACAGTTGCCAAACTGTGGAAAGAACCAAGATGCCCTTCAGGGGACGAATGGATAAAGAAGATGTGGTCCATATATACAATGGAGTGTTATGCCTCCATCAGAAAGGTTGAATACCCAACTTCTTTATCAACATGGAAGGGACTAGAGGAGATTATGCTGAGTGAAATAAGTCAAGCAAAGAGAGTCAATTATATGGTTTCACTTACTTGTGGAGCATAAGGAATAACACAGAAGACATTGAGTGAAGGAGAGGAGAAGTGAGATGGGGGGAATCAGAGGGGGAGAAGAACCATGAAAGACTGTGGACTCTGAAAAACAAACTGAAGGTTTTGGAGGGGAGGGGTGTGGGAGGATGGGTGAGCCTGGTGGTGGGTATTATGGAGGACATGTATTACATGGAGCACTGGGTGTGGTGCATAAACAATGAATTTGGGAACACTGAAAAGAAATAAAATAAAATGGAAAAAAAATAAATTGAAGTTAAACAGAAGATAGCACTATGAATTGTTTAAACTAGAGATCTCTGTTAATCTCCTTAATAAAGCTTAGGTGATGTTTGCCCTACCCCATCATGATTCACAGTATGAGATAAGGCACATGAGAGAATTTTGAATGATACACTATACAAAATATAAAATACATATACTAATAGAAATTAACAAAGAAAGAAACATCTCTACTGGAATGGAAGCTCCAAATCAGAGCATGTTTGCTACTAGATCCTGGTGCTTTGTACGTAATAATAGTTACTATGTGCAAGAACAGTGCTAAATATCCTATATGCATTAGCTCATTTAATTCTCAACATTCCTAAGAGGAGCTTCCCTAAGGCTGGCCACACCACTAATAAGTTGCAGAGCAAGGATGGATTCAAACTCAGGCAGTGTGTGCCTAGAGTCTGCATTTAACCACCATGTAAGCACATCATAGACATTTGCTAAGTTGGAGTGATTGGAGTAAGGATAATTAGAATTTCCACGTTTTTTAATGACAGAATATTTTAAATGTAACTTTATCAGTTTAGTGGTTTACTTAAAGTTCCTTTATGTAACCAAGCATGCAAATCAAACAGGCAAATCATAATTCTTTATATATCAATGTATGCTTTAGAAAGTTGTGGTCTTTTTCTTCCTACAGCTGGAAAAGTAGTTACAAAGCTCATTTGAAAGAATAAACATGGAAAAATATCTGAGAAAACCCTTTAAAAAGAAGAAAATAATATAGATGGAATAATGGAGGATGGAAGATAGTCCATACCAGATAATGAAACACATTTGTTTTCTTTTTTTAAGTTCGTATTTAAATTCCAGTTACTTAAGATACAGTGTAATATTGGTTTCTGGTGTACACATTTTAAAGCCTCAAAACTTAATGTGATATTAATTAGCCTGTGAATAGACAGACTAATAAAACAAATTCTAAGAACAGACCTGAAAGCATATAGAAATCTAGAATTTTATAATGATCACACCAAAAATTTATTCTATTTCTCCTAAATCTAAAAAACCATTCTTAATCGCCTTTTCCATAGAATTTATTTACATAAATAGTCTAAAAATAAATTTTATCTGGGGTAATATCAAAACACTTATGAATTCTATAAAAATCAGTATCTAAATTACACTAAGAATAAAAGAGCTAAAGCAATTATGACAAGATTAAAAAATGAGTAAGGGTGGAAAAGTCACATAAAAGCAAAAAACTTATAAGAAAGTTAAGAGTGACATTTAAATACTGTTCAGTACACATTTATCGACCCCCTGAAGAATGCTGGGAATTCTAATAGATGTCAAGGTAAACAATTCCCCTTCCTTTCGGACATCTAAATAAGATTGTATGCTAGAGGTTGTATGAAGTTCAGAAGACACTCAGGACAGAATAATTAGCTTTAGTGGGATACGGTCGAGGACTGGGGAGGAACCAAGGAGCCTGCACAAACGAGGGACATTCAAGTAGACTGTAAAGGGGTAGGGTTCACCCACAGGTGCCTGGGTGGCTTAGTTGGTTAAGCGTCTGCCTTCATCCTGGATCATGATCCCAGGGTCCTGGGATGGAGCCCCACATTGGGCTCCCTGCTCAATAGGGAGCCTCTTTCTCCTTCTCCCTCTGCCTTCTGCTCCCCCTGCTTGTGCATGCTCTCTCTTTCTCATCAAATAAATAAAATCTTCAAAAAAAAAAAAAAAGATGCAGGAGGTGAGAGAACCCACTCCTGACATGGAAATGGAATGAACACGGCCTAGCTAGAGTTTAGGGAGCTTGTGGGAGACTAGAGGAAAGGGAGACAGAAACTACATATTGATCAGTCAGTTATGCCTTGCCAAGAAATGTTGCCTGGATCCCACAGGCATCAGAGAAACCACCTAACCCATGATTTTTAAATCAAGAGGAATATAATTAGGGTAATATGGACAGTGGGGAAAGGATCAATTCTTTCCTCTCTGGCTTGTTATTGCCTGGAAGCCAGCAGCTCTGCCATAGCTGGTTTCCCTGCCTCTGCTCCTTTCCCCACACTGTAGGTAGGATCTTCTTCCATGGTCTCCTTGATCTTAGTGGCGTCCTGTCGCCTCATAAGAACCCTGGTCCCCTTATTAATGATGGCATGTGGGGGCCCACATGTAACCCCTGCCTTCCTCACAGGCCTCATCAACCACTACTCTTTCACCTGGCCCCGTACACTGATGTATGAACTGATCCCAGGTTCTCAGACATGACCCATCTTCTCCAGCTCTCCTAGCTTCCAAGTGTTGCCTATTCCCATCATCTTTCTACACTGTTCAAAGTTTCATACTGTGCCAAACACAGGACCTGGCCCACTGTAGCCACTCAGATGTTTGGTTGAGTGAACACATGAGTAAATGAATGAATGAAAGTTCATCTGAGTTTTCATCTGTCCCTGGAAATTTTTCCTGACCCTCCTTGAGTTTTCCATAGCTTGCCCTTCTTTCCATTCTCTAGCTCCTCTCCTACCAGTTTTTTCTACTGCCTTAAGAGTTGATTGCTTATTATCTATCTCCCATCCCCCAGAGGTTGTGAACAACTTAAGGAAAGGGATTATCTTCTATTTCTATATCCCATGTTCTAAAACACTGCTTAGTATACATTCATCTCCATAAATGTTGGTGAGTAATTAGATGAGGACCTGGAAAGTTTGGGGAATCAAAGCAAAAAGGGCCTCATCAACTATAGAAAGAGAACATTGATTCTCTCTTAATGCTAGAGAATACAGGTTCCCTAGGGCTGAAGGAAGAAGACAATTTCAAGCATTCATCATGGCATTCATCATGGCAAAGGACATGATTTCCCCCTGAACTACTCTGTCCTGCCCTCATGGCTATTTAGATCCCTCCTCATAGATTATTTACCCAATGAGCACCTGAAGTCATATACCCCACAAGTCCTAAAGGATTCAGGTGCCTCATAGGGGCCTGCATGTCTAGGAATTCAGAAAAAAAGTAATCTCCATATATTACCATTTAATCTTTTTTTCCACTTAAGCTTAATTAAATCTTAAATCTAATGCTATCTTACATACTGGTTTCTGTTGTAGAATAAAGACCCCAAGATGGCTCGAGTTGCGCTGGAATCTCTGTACAGATTACTTTGGGTTTACATGATTCGAATTAAATGTGAAAGCAACACAGCCACTCAGAGGTAAGGAGCTGGTTTGGGTTAATTAACTACATCCCTATGTTACTGGTAACCATTTCTCAGCCAATGAGGAGGTGATTTATTTTTATTGCTACCTATACTAACCAAACTAGTAAACATTCAAAGTTGGCAGTTTCTAAAAGATCTAAGTGGTAAAGACATTTTCAAGCTTTTCTTAGTCATTGCTCAGCAGCCGTTACAAAAATTTCAGTCTCTACCGGGACCAAGAGGTTCCATGTCCAAGACTGCATTCACCATGTTAGTAAAGCAAATGGCTTTTATTTTCCAGCTGCCCTTAGTTTTGCAGAAAAACTTTTCATAGGGTAATTATGCTAATGGAAAAGGGATGAAGTGGTTTGTTTTCTTTTTCTGAATTCTCTCTGATACTTAGATAAGATGAAACATCTGCCATTTTCCCTTACAGAACTGGAGTTCAGCCAATCTTGCTTGTCTTCTCTTTTTTTCTTCCTATCTTTCAGCCGTCTTATAACCATCATCACAACACTTTTCCCCAAAGGGTCCCGTGGTGTGGTGCCAAGGGATATGCCTCTGAACATCTTTGTGAAAATCATCCAGTTCATTGCCCAGGTAATGGAGAAGCTTCTGGCAGTGGGAGTGATCTAATTGCCTTCAAGCAGCTAGTGTCTTTCCTAGGAAGTACTACCAGATGAAGAGTTTAAAGTAGTATCTTATGTGTAAAGAGTTTTCAGAACGGTTTTGTAAGTGTTTTTACACATGGCTTTTTTTTTTTTTTTTTTTTTTGCTTCTAAACAAATAGTGACACCTGTACGTCAAACGTTTTTGGCATTTGACAAATGAAGGAACTCAGAGACAGAGTTTGAGTGAGACATCTAAAGTCACAGAGCCTATTAGTAAAAGGGTCTCTTGACTCCTAGTACCTGTTTTTTCCTGATTCTCAGCTCTGGATTCTGCAAGTCAGGAGGAAGCAAGGCATGTGATGTTTGGAGGAAATCAAAAGATGATTTTGTGAAATTTGAAGAGTAAATAAAAAATGTTCTTTCACCCTCTGAGAAAGAAGAATGAAATAGGAGCATTAGCATTTCTTAAGCGCTTGCTCTTTGCCAAGAATTTTTCTAAGAACTTTGCAGGTATTAATTTCCTTAAAAATTGGGCCCAATAATAATAAACATTGTTTTTAGTATTTAGTTTACTTTATAGACCCAAGATTTTTACTTTTTAAAACACTTTGTGGGTGAATTGTTATATTCCAACTTTGACTCCTTACCATTTACAGAACAAGGGGAAAAGATCATTATTCCCGTTCATCCTCTGCCACAAGCCAGCTCCGTACCCTTAACAAGTCAGAGAACATCTTTCTTCTGTTTCTTTATCTGTAGAATGTGGGCAGAATGCTTGCCCACTATACTTCAGAATGCCATGTGGATAAGGGGAAATTATAGGAATGAAATTACTGCTAGGTACAATTGATACTGGATTAAAGATGGAAGGTTCAGTTGTTACTTCACAGACGACTTATTATTTGATATCTCTCTGTGTGTTTGGTATAATTAGATGCCTCTGTAATATGTGCACTTAGGGAAAAGACATTCCTTGCTTTGCAGGCAAATGAATTAATGTGATTTTTCTGCATATAGTTATCACGTGGTTGAGAACGTACTTTGATTATTCTGGACTATGTCGTATAAAATGAACCTGTCCTATCATAGTAGCCACTGTCTCCAGCTATTAGCATCTGTCTTATGCTTCCCTACTCAAGTACCATTGCATATCTTATTTGTTGATTATTCATTTCACTTGCAGAATTGTCCGTTATAATATGAGCCAAAAGATTTGAAATGTTAGAGGATAGGAGTAAATGGTCATTTGGCAGTGGTATTTTTAAAAATGCAGTTTAAAAAAAAATGCAGTTTAAACTGAGTTTCAAGAAGTTATCAGCATTTGCTACACAAGGAGGAATTATTGAGACTGTGAATAAGCCCAGACACTCCAGGTGTTTGGGGTTTTCATTTTGGGGGGATTTGTTTTTGTTGTTGTTTTTTTTTTGTCATTAGCCATTCCATGATTTAGGAGCTAATTGCACATATTATATAATGAAAGCACCCTTGCACACCTTATGAAAACAGAGGCAGCTTCACCCAAGCTTCCAGTGGGCACGGTCTTCCTACAGGGACTCTCTTGATGCATGAAATTGAGCAGTGTCTTGCTTCTTTTAGCAGCCACCTGTTTGGTGCTTAGAATAAAAATAGACATTTCACATTGAACTTGTATTTTAACATCTTTGTTTTGTTTTCTCTTTTTCACTACAGGAACGTTTAGATTTTGCAATGAAAGAAATTATTTTTGATTTTCTTTGTGTGGGAAAACCAGCCAAAGCTTTCAGTCTCAATCCAGAGGTATGAATGATCCTTTTATGTACTTCCAACAGAGCATGTATGGACAGAGCCATACCTCTACTGCAACTTTGGGGAATAGAGCAAAGGACATTTCTCTAAAAAGTTTTCTGTTTGTTTCTGTCCCTGATATGTGACTAAATAGTATGGATAATGGAATTTTGGAAGTCAGGCTCTGAATGAATAGATTTAGAATGATGGCAGGTGGGTGTGCTACCATATTGAGTTCTTGGATAATAGAGTAAACCTTGCCCCAAAGAGATAATCTGCCACTCCAAGTCAGGTTTATTTAGACAGTACTTATTTAAATAGTAATATAACTATTTTGATGCAGATTAACAAGTTAAGTATTGGGAAGTGACGAAACAGAGAAGAATGAATACATGAAATAATAAAATACTAAAATCTAGTGAAATTGAATCAGGTATGAATATACGTTTCTGTGACAGCATCACACCTCAAGGGCCAGACAGATCATGGAAATGATGGGTATGACACACAGCTGGCGTGACCTGTGCAAATGAAAAGCACATTCAAGTTTAAACTTTATTTTTATTTTTTTGTGTACATACTATGTAGTGTATTTTATTATCCTTCCCTTAATCTATTTCATTTTTTTTAATTGTGTTATGTTAGTCACCATACAGCACATCATTAGTTTTGGATGTAGTGTTCCCTGATTCCTTGTTTGGGTATAACACCCAGTGCTCCACATAATCCATGCCCTCCTTAATACCCATCCCCCTGAGCTCACCCATCCCCCACTCCCCTCCCCTCTAAAACCCTCAGTTTTTTTCTCGGAGTCCATAGTGTCTCATGGTTCGTTTTTCCCTCTGATTCCCCCCACTTCATTTTCCCCTTCCTTCTCCTAATGTCCTCCATGCTATTCCTTATATTCCACAAATAAGTGAAACTATATGATAATTGACTTTCTTTGTTTGACTTATTTCACTTAGCATAATCTCCTCCAGTCCCATCCATGTTGATGCAAAAGTTGGGTAGTCATCCTTTTTGATGGCTGAGTAATAGTCCATTGTATATACAGACCACATCATCTTTATCCAACACTGTGAGCCAACAGAACTGTGCCTGGCAAGCTGCCTCTTTGCAGTCCTTTCCCTATGATATTGTAGAAAGAACACTGAACCAGAAGACAGCAGTATTAGATTTGTACTTGACACAGGCTCTACCACTTTTACTAGCTATATGATATTTATCTCTCTGAACTTTAGCTTTTTTGCCAATAGAATTAAAAAAAAATACTTTTCTACATAACCTCATGGAATACTTATGATATTGTGACATTACAAACTCTTAAGCCAAAAACAAAACAATAACAAACCATAGAAGTTTTGTTGTTATTATTGTTATTGTTTTAAAGAATATTCCTATCATCACTGTGATGTTGTCTGGCTTCTTCATTCTGTCAGTAAGGATAGAGACTCAAAATCAGCAGCTGGGTAGCAGCAAAATGAACCAGGTCTCCTGATTTCCTTATGCTTCTTCCCACCACAGTCTGTATTCTCTTCTTGATGCTAAGGTTGCCATGTATCTAGGGATACATGGAGGATCCCCAAAATGGGAGTCTGGGAGTTTTTGTCTGGTGTCCAAAGATATAGCAGTCTTATGAAATGGCTGCAGCCAGGGTCAGTGGGCTAAGGGGAGAGGGACAAAATCCAGGGAATTTGGGCTGGAATGAGACCCAGGACCCTGTGGTGAAGAGCCTTGTCTGGCAGGGAAGTTTCTCAAAATATTTTTCACTTCCCAGGAGTCATAGCTTTACTATCTTCAACAGTCCTCAGAATTTCCAGGTTATTAGCCTAAAAATAACATATTAAAAGCTACCATCATTATTGCCATGTATAAAACTTACCCTTTGTTCTTCCTTCGAACTCTTCAATCAGTGATTAGATACACTCTTTGTGCAGAGCAGTTGGAAATTTGGGGGTTTTAATGTTCAAAACTACAAAAAGATGTTTGAGTATCTTCTTCCATTTCTCTTGAGTTTGTAGGGTTATGGGAGAGTTTATCAGTAGCTGGTAATTAGAAGCTTAAAGGCATATTTATGACCCCACTCAATAGCACACACAGGGGGAGAATAGTCTATAAAGCAGACTCACACACTTGATCAAATATGTTTTAGGGCACAGTTTCTCAAGGAGTATATTCAATTTGTGTCTTAAATAATATTTTGGAAATAGCTTGTGGAACAAGGCCCGGAGATGTAAAGGATTCTCTTACTACAAAGTCTATAGTGTCCCACAATTTTACAGTTAAATAATTCCCAGTTACATGTCTCATTTTAGTTCAGACTAAGATGGTTTCCTATATGCATCCTCATCATCATAAGAATTTACTCACCTGTGAGAAGTTTCTAGGTCATCCATTTCTTTCATTCTTGCCTTAACCTAAAATAACATGGACCTGGGGTCCTAGTGAGTCCCAGAGGCAAAAAGAAGAAATAAAAGGTATATGGAATGGGAATGAAGAAATAAAACTCTCTTTATTCACTGACAACATGATTGCCTATGTAGAAAATATCAAATAATCTACTGAAAATCTACTTAACTAATGAATCATTTTAGAAAGTTTGTAAGATACAAGATAAGTATATAGGGACTTCCAAGCTGGCTCAGTCAAAACAATATGCAACTCTTGATCTCAGGGTTGTGAATTCAAGCCCTATGTTGGGTGTGGAGCCTACTTAAAAAAAGATAAATATATAAAATCAATGTATTTTTATATTATGATAATGAAAAATAGAAACTGAACAATTTACAGTAGCAATGAAAACAAAATATCAATAAATCTAACAAATTATGTGTAAGGTTTATATACTAAAAACTAAAAAACTTTGAGAAAAATCATAGACAACCAAAATAAATGGAGAGAAGTAGTGTTTGTAGATTGAAATATTTAAGATTGCAAAAAGCTGAGTTGTCCCCAAATTAATCTATATATTAAACTTTAATCCCAATAATAATCCCAATTAAGATCCCTATAGCATTTCTGTAGAAATCAATAAAATTATTCTAAAACTTATGTGGAAATATCAGGAGCTAGAATAACCAACATAATTCTGAAAAAAAAAAAAAAAGAAAATTGGAGGACTAGCATGTCCTGGTTTCAAAACTTAACTATAAAGCTATAGTAATATCATTCTGACAGAAGAGTGAATGTAAAGACGAATGGAATGGAATAGAGAACCCAGAAAAAGATCCATGCATAGATGATCAATTTATTTTCAACAACATTTTCAAGTTGTTTCAATGAATAAAGGGTAGTCTTTTCAATGAATGGTGCTGGACCATTGGATATCCACTTGCAAAATAAGGAAATTCAGCCCATAATTTGCACAGTGAGCAAAAATTAAGTCAAAATGAATCATAAACCTAAATGTAAAATCCAACATTGTAAATCTTCTAGAAGAAAACACAGGATAAAAATCTTTGTGACCTTTGGTTGGGTGAAAATTTCTTAGGACACAAAAATTATAAATTACAAAAGAGAAAAATTTATAAACATCATCAAAATTAAAAAACACCTGCACTTTAATAAATACTGTTATTAAAGCATAGAGCCACTGACTGGGCAAAAATACTTGTAAAACACATATTGATAAAGCACTTGTACCCAGAATATGAAGAACTCTCACAATTCAACAGTGGAAAAATAAACAACCTAGTTTTTTAAATGGGTGAAATGAAAAGCCTGTTCCCCAAAGAAGAAATACAAATGACCGAAAAACTTATGAAAAGATGTTCCACATTGTTAACCATTGGGGAGATGCAAGTTAAAAACACAGTGAGATGTGCTGAGAAGGATTTAGAGCATTTGGAATTTCATACTACTTTGGTGAGAATGCAAAAATACACAATCATTTTAGAAAACAGTTTGGCAATTTCTTTTAAGGTTAAATATACAGTTACCATAGGATCCAACTTTTCTACCTGGAGAAATTAAAACTCCCAAAGTCCAAAAGGGTGTGTATGAATATTTATAGCAGCTTAGTGACAGCCACTAAAAATGGGAAAGGAATTAATGTTCACAACTAGTAAGTGCATAACAAGTCAGACATCCTTAATACAGTGGAATACTATTCAGCAGTGAACAGGGACACACTACTGATTTTGCAACAGCATCTCAAAAGATTGACGTTAAATGAAAGAAGCAAGACACAAAGGCTATGTACTGTTTGATTCAGTTCTGGAAAAGGCAAAACTATTGGGCAGAAATTAGACAATGATTGTCAGATGCTGGGTTGGGGGGTGTCCACTGACTCTAAGGAGGCACAAGGGATATTGGGATTCTGGGATATTGGAAATAATTTTATAGCTTGACTTTGATGGCAGTTTTACCTGACCATATAGTTTCTCAAAATTCAAAGAACCCTACAACAACAAAAAAAGTGTGTGTAACTCTGTGTGAATTATGTCTCAATAAACTTGACATTAAAAAATAGAGATTCTAGGGAACCACCCTGGGTGGTTCAGTTGGTGAAGCCACTACCTTCAGCTCAAGTCATGATCCTGGAGTCCCAGGATTGAGTCCCACATAGGGCTCCCTGCTCAGCAGGGAGTCTGCTTCTCCCTCTGACCCTCCCCTTTCTCATGCTCTTTCTCTCAAATAAATTAAATAATAATAAATAAAAAGAGTAAAAAATAGAGATTTTAACCTACGGATATATAATTACCAGCAAGAGCACTAATCCTCACCATAGCCCTGTATGATCAATAGGTATTATTACCCTCCTTTTACAGAAAGAAAGCTGAAACTTGGATTTCGGAAAGTTAAATAATTTCTTAAGACCAGACAGATAATAAAAAGGGAGTGGTATAATGCAGAACTATATAAAATACAAAAAGGAATTGTTTATGAAATGAAGTCAAAAATATGTGTCCCAAACTGTCCCATCTTACTTCTGCCCTTAGTGTTATCCTGAGGGAAGGAAAGCTGAGACAACTGGCTGGGGTGGTTCATAAACTGGTTATACCACTTGCAAATAATTGAGGCTTGACTGTTTACGTCAATCCATGGCTCTTCTACTGATATTGCATTTCCTGAGTTGAACATTCTACTTCCTCACGCAAAACATTGCTGTGTCTTGAGAAGAATACACAAGCCTAGAACACATTTCATGAACTACTAAAATAAGTAAGGAAATGAATGGACTTTCATGCCCAGTTAATTTTTTTAAAGTTAGTGCTCTTTCATTCTAGAAACTGGGGAGAGAATATTATTAAAGGCTATAAAATCATAAAGTACACATTGCATCAGTACAAATGAGCCAGAGAAATGTTAAAGTCCTAGCTGAAATATCATCTTTCCTTGAGGCTTGAATAGTTTCAAAATGAATAGAAGTCTACATTATTTTTTGTTATAGAATATAATCATACACCACAAAATAAACAGTTTGGACGAACCTGACTTGGACGTTTGGCTTTCTACCTACTACTTATATGGTCTCAGCTTCTTCACCTGACAAATGGGAATAATTATACATTCCTTGCATGGCTATTTTAAAAATGAGAGTTAATGAACAATTCTGGATACCTTTTAGGGACTCAGCAAATTATAAGTAGATTATCATTGTTGATAGTAATAAGTTTTATTTTCTGCTTTAGGTAGGAGCCTACTTTGGAAACGTATTATTTCCTATAGTATGTATTCATGTATTACTTGATGAAAATATGAGTATAAATGCGTTACACATGGCTGTTAAGGAAGTACAGATGTTTTAGTACCTTCTGACATTTTAAGACATTGTTACTGGTAGCAACTATCTCACTGAGTCATCTTTCAGAGCCAATATTATCCCTTACCTGAGCCTGAGGAAGATATGATCTGGTTCAGAATGGCATTTCCTATAAGCCCATGTGTTTTATCAGTAACAAGTTCAGCAGCATGGAATTTTTAAAATTCGTTTTCAAACTTGCCAGTCTTTTTGAATCAAGAGTCATCATCCCGCAATTCAGAGCAGACCGTCTGTGTTTTGTGATTCACAGTTGGAATTACAGTTGTTTTCATTCAGTCTTTGTGAATTAACACATGTGGCATCTCTCTCCATCCAAGAGACATATGAGTCCCTTGTTTACCTCAGTTTACTTTAGCTGCAGCTGCTCCAGAAAATGGCTGCCTTTCCCTTTGAGGTGCACCAAAACAGCATGAGTATGATCATCTCAAACATACACCCTCCAAGTAGGGCGAAAATCTTTCTGGTGGTTTTCTTGTGGTGCGCCAACAAACAGTGACAGAAACATAATTTTAGGTTCTTACCTTTGACCTAAAGTCTTGTGACTTTTAAATTACTTTCTCATACTAATGTGGATAGCAAGCCATGCTAAGTGCTTTCAAAGACTGATGGTTTAATGCGACTACAATATTTGGGTTTTTCTTTTTATCGTGAACACATTATCTCTTACAGAGAATGAACATTGGTTTACGGGCCTTCTTAGTAATAGCGGATAGCTTGCAGCAGAAAGATGGTGAGCCTCCCATGCCAGTGACAGGAGCTGTTCTCCCTTCAGGAAACACATTGAGAGTGAAGAAAACGTATTTGAGTAAAACGCTAACTGAAGAAGAAGCCAAAATGATAGGTGGGTCTCAAAGTTGTGTTAGAGCTGGGCCTTGTGAAGCCCTTATAATGACCAGAGGATCATTACCCTCAGTAAGATACACTGTTAAAAAAAAATTAATAGAAGTTACTGGTGAGACATTCCAACATTGTTTTGATTGATTCATGCTGTGCTTTGTTTTACTGCCCTTTAAACTTCCTGGAACTTCCTGGTAAACATTTTGCCATTTAAATGTTAGACTTTTATCTATGGTCTTTTCAAACTCCTAATATTGATTATCTACATTTTACAGTAAATTTCTAAGCCATCTGTATCCTTTGGTAGATAATCCTGTTTATAAATCAACCATATAAATATTCATTTGTTAGTTTGTTCATTTTTTATAGTTCCTTTCCTTCTTTTTTTTTTTTCAGCACAATTAGTTTAATCTGTGTTTTAAACATTCCAGATCCCACACACTCCAGGTTATATTGTAGGTTTAGCCTACATGAGATTATTTTCTTTTTAGTGTAGCTATTTTAATCCAAAGAAATGATTTCTTCCTTGTTGAATACCTGAATTTAGAAACCTACCACAACCTTTGTTAAAATAATTTTTATGTCAAAGACCCTAGGGAAATTTGAGGAGACCTCTTCACTTTAAAATATTTATCTTTAATTAGGCAATGCTCAAATGAGTTCAGGCAGATTTAATGGATGAGAAATACTCATTAACAATTATTTTATTGGAGTACAAATTTTAAATACAAAACAATTTGTTTTTCATTTATATTATACACATAAATATATAAAATGCATATGTGTACATGAACTACATAGGCTATACATGTCTTTCATAGTAGAACATTGACACTGTAATTAATGAGAACAGTAAAAATACTATAACTAAAATACATTTTCCTTCATTTTAAAATTTATGCTGTGAAGTCATTTTTGTCTTAGTAAAAAACATCCACACATATGTTTCAGAGAATAATAGTTACTACAATCTGAACCCCCAATGAGAATTAATTTTTATTTACATAATCAGTAACGGTCGTGAATTTTCTTGTACTACCCCAAAACATAAAAATTCAAAAGCCAACCTTTTTATTTCCTCTTCATTTTAACTCTTCTAGAAAATATTTCCCTCTGAAGAATTAGAATTTCTATTTATTAAATTCAACTGATTTTTGGTGCATATCCACCAAGTCCAGGACACTATGCTAAGAGTTCTATGGAAAAGGGGTTGAATTAGGATCTGCTTAAATGAAGTCATTGACCCATAGACAGTCTTCGGTAAAAACACGTCATAGAGGATGAACAAACTAGGATTTCATTCCTTGATGGATTTAGTCAAAGATGTAACTACAATGCACATTTTCCAGGCATGTCACTATATTACTCTCAAGTACGAAAAGCCGTGGACAACATTTTAAGGCACCTTGATAAAGAAGTAGGAAGGTGTATGATGCTAACGAATGTTCAGATGCTGAACAAAGAACCCGAAGACATGATCACGTGAGTACAGTGAGGACTGTTGTTAATTAGCTAGAATGTACCAGCAGAGATTGCTTTCATTTATTCTTCCCACGTATTCTGTGTTTGTTCTCCTCTTCCTAGCATCAGAGTTCTAAGAAGTATTAAGGATAGTAAAAATGTCCTTTGACAGTGTTTGACTCACTTGAAAAATTAGGTCAAGCTTGAGATTGATCTATTTCACATATGTCTCAAGTATCATTAGGCCAATAAGTTAGAAAATGGACCTCAAGTCTCTTTCACTGGTCCACATTTTCCAGAAGGGAGATTTTGCTCCTGAGCTCTATCACAACCCATGTGCTATGGTGATTTCCCCACTTTACAGACATTCCATCTTTATAAGTCAGATTTGCTTGTGTCTAGTGACTGTTCCTGAACCGTGAGAGTTAAATGTGCCTAATAATCTCTATGCAACCATGTCATAGCAATACTGGATCTTTAAAAAAAAAATTATAGTTTTGAATGTAGAAATCAGATGATCTTAGCCAAAATCTAAGATGTAGCTTTGTAATTAGAGCTCTGCAGAAGAGACTCATACAACTTGAATTTGCTGTTTTTGATTAATGATGGCAGGAACTAGGATTAGGTGATAAGTTTACATTTTAAAAGACTTCAGAATTTGTTGTTGAACAATGAATTAAGTTATATTTGGCACCTGTGGCATAATTTCCCTAAAATATAATGGGGAAACTTTCCTTTGTTCCTCAGCATCTCCAGTTCCAAAAACCACAGTTGGAAAGTTGTTACCTTTACAGGGAAATTCATATTGTGGGTGTGTATTTTTATTAAAATGGCAGCATGTGAAAAATGAAGTATGATGCAACAATATATGATAAGACAAAGTAAAACATACATACAGAATTATTTTAAATGCACATTTAGCAGTATATAAAGTTAAAAGGAAAACCCCCTCCTCAGAGGTCCACTTGATATCTGCAACTATTCCTTGACTCAGTGTGATTCCTCCCAGAACTTTCCCTTTGTCACAATATATGTACACAATATATATACACAATATTTGTACACAAATATATTACATATGCATTTGTTGTGCAAAAATGGGATTTTACAATGCATATTATCCTGCAGCTTGCCATTCATTTGCTTTAAATGATCACATTTAAGTAAATCACAAAAATTGAAGTTGACAAAGATGAATAACATTAGATGTATTGTCTCCATCTCCAGTTCTTATCTCACAAATTGCCAGATTGTCAATCAAACTTTAACCCCATTAGTACATACTAAAGCAATTTTCAGTTGATAATGTAAAAGATATAAGAAATATTTTTAAAACTTCTGCATTATAGTTGTTTCCCCTAAAATTAGTAAAGAAAGGCTTTTAAAGGAAAACGATATTTATGATCAAGAGATCATATGAGAGGGTAGTTGGGTTATGGACGTTGGGGAGGGTATGTGCTATGGTGAGTGCTGTGAAATGTGTAAGCCTGATGATTCACAGACTTGTACCCCTGGGGTAAATAGCACATCATATGTTAATAAAAATAATTTTTAAAAATGGGGAAAAAAGAGATCATACAATAGGGTTAGGACCAAAACAATATATTCAAACATTTTTTTTTAATTTTAACCAATACCTTGAACTTTTTCTAAGATGATTCTTTACTTTTCCCTATTCATCTTAAGGCCCCCAAATAGGACTAGGAATACTTTCCTTGCTACATTTTAAGGCAGATGCCTGAGTGGAAAATAACTCATTGCTACATTTCCCAAAGATAAAAAGAAACATTAGAGAAACATAAGCATTTGGGAGGAGACAATTGAGGTCCACACCATGCTAATGG